>JAYMTO010000276.1:0-13759 GCA_036898065.1 California macrophylla | reverse complement strand
TTTCTGCACATATACGACATACAAAAGTGATAAATTCGAAGGTTATTTTGCAGAGTTACCCCTGTTATATACACTCTAAAAATCATTGTAAAAGATAGAACACAAAATACAAATTTTTCTATTTTTTTTACTCCAACAAATGTTACAAAGTGAATCAAAATTTGGAAAGTCAAATAACGTGAGACATGTCATAACATCTATGTTTGTTCTCTTCCACATTTCCCAAAACTCATTCGAAAGAGTCGTGGATGTGTGGGGTATCTCAAATTTGAGAGTTGATGACATATTATTATACAGTAGTTCAATGGTCAAAATTAGTAAATAGACATCAAAGCAAAACAAGCAGGAAGGAGTGGAGAATGATATATTGTGTGAGGAATAAATGAGTAGCAGCAGCCAGCTCCAGTTGACAAAAACAAAAATATACTTCGAAGCAAAAACCAGATAGTCATAGATGTATCCCTCTCCTATTAGCCTTGAGAAAAAAGTGGGAAATGACACAAGAAGCAGTCTAGCCTGTCCAGTTGTGTTTTAAATCAAACTCACTCTCCACCAAACAATCCCTCCAGACAAACTCCACACTCCCACACATGCTCTTGCTCTTGCACGTCAACTGTTTCAGAAAATTCATGACACAGACTGTTACTGCCATACCCATCTGGAAATTTTGAATCTTGAGCTTACACAATGGGGCTTGGATCATCCCTCACCAAGGTGTTTACTACAGTTTCTGGTTTTGTTCCATGGAGGAGGTACAGGGCTCCGCGTGGCCGCAAGATTTTCCACAGGGATGTGGAGCAGGAGGAGTTTCAGTATGCAAGTACTCATTGCCTGTCTTCTTATTACAGCGTCTTTGTGGCTCGCCTTGCTATAATGGTTAGTTTAATGATGAACTCAGTCATGTAGTTTATATGGGTTTCAATTTAGTAAAGGTGAGTTAGCAATTGATGGCATCAATTTTTGGGGAATCACTGAATGCTCTGATGTGTTGAAATTAATCCACCGCTTGCTTGTGTTTGTGCATCAACTGCTTCCTAGTTATGATAATTTTAGGCAGTGTTAATTAGTAGACAGTGAAATTGGTAGTTTTGCATCAACCCTTTTATGGTGAAGCAGCAATTCTGATGTTTCAGACTCTATTGTCTATGTCTCCCAGAGATGAAAGATAGTTCTATATTTTTTGCTTTACTGCAGTGAATTTGAATATGAGGGATTAATTGAGAAGCTATGTCATTTGTTTTTGTCTGGATGGCCTATGCAGGTTATGCTAGCAATTTTAATTGGCCTGCTGACCATATTAACATGGCATTTTACAAGGGTCTATACAACAAAATCTTTGAACAGCTTAGCATATGGTCTTCGCTATGAACTTCTACAACGTCCCATATTGCGGATGTGGAACATCTTGAATTCCACTGTTGAGATCACTACTGCACAGGTTAAGCTGTCAGAGTACGTATTCAAACGGTACAGCAACGCGGTCGATCAAGCAGAACAAGTTGAGGTTAATTTTCTTACCTTTCACTTAGTTCTTAGTCATGCCAATCAATTTGGGCAGGCTGTATTTTTATGTAGTAACTTTTGATCATTTTAGCAGCTGTATGAAATGATGAGGGATGTAACTTGGGCGCTATTTGCAAGCCGTAAGGCTCTCAATGCCATTACTATAAATTATAGAAATGGGTTTGTCCAGGCTTTCCACAGAGATCATAGGAGTAACAACACGTTCTATATCTACTCTGATCTGGTCAATTATTCTATAAGTGCTACTGGGTCTTATGATGCTAAGCTGCTGTCATCCCGACATCAAGGGTGGAATGATCAATCCATACATGGTAACATTTCTGCAATTTGGTACCGTGAACCTCTTGATCCTGTTACTGGAGAGAAGATAGGGAAACCAAGGCCAATCCCACCAGACGATCTAATAAACATAGCAGGCCTTTCACAAGTACCTGACGGTGTAGCTTCATGGCATGTGGCAGTTAGCAAGTATACTGATTCACCATTGCTTTCCGCAGCATTGCCAGTTTGGGATCCTTACAACCAGAGTATTGTGGCTGTTGTTGGTGTTACTACTGCCCTTTATAGCGTGGGACAGCTGATGAAAGAACTTGTTGAGTTCCATAGTGGGCACATTTATCTGACCTCTCAAGAGGGTTACTTGCTTGCTACTTCAACACATGCTCCTCTTTTAAACAATTCAACAACAGGGCCCAAGCTTATGATGGCTGTTAATTCTGAGGACCGTGTGATTCGAGAGGGAGCTCAATGGTTGCAAAGAGTGTATGGAAACAAGTATCATGATGTTCGTGTAGAGAAAGCGAGGCTTGGCCATGAGGAATATTATATCGATTCATTTTTTCTAAATCTAGAGAGACTTCCAATGGTAATTTCTAATTGAGCATATCCTCATCCCTTTGATTGTATCATTAAGGACTATATAGCTTGACGTTCCTTTGGAGATCAACTAGGGGAAAAAACGTTGTTAAAGTTCTGTTTTTTTAATCATTCGGTACTATTATGGTTAGTGTAGTAGAGTTTAGCAATAATCTTAATTTAATTGCACTGTGCAGGTGGGGGTAATCATTCTTCCAAGAAGATATATAATGGGGAAGGTAGATGAGAGAGCTTTGAAAACATTGATTATTTTGATATCTGCATCTTTGTGCATCTTAGTTATTGGATGTGTCTGCATCTTCGTACTAACGAATGGAGTATCAAAAGAAATGAAACTAAGAGCAGAATCGATTAGTCACCTTGAAGCAAGAAGGAGGGCAGAGGCTTCAAGCAATTACAAAAGCCAATTTCTGGCAAACATGAGGTGAGACATCAACTTCAACTTCAGGAATGTGCTGATATTTAAGATAGTATCATTTATCCTTCTTAACTGAAATTAAATGGTGTAATCTCTTAGTTAGTGACTACTCAATGCACTTTATTTTTAAAACAATAACATGATCTAAGAACTAAGAACTAGGATATTCAATATGGATTATGATTAAAGGATCAAATTTGTTATTCCACGTAATCATGTTTGCCAGAATATAAGAACACTGCACTTTTCTTGATGAATCTCTTTATTGTTTTAAAATGAATTTCCCGATATTTAGTATTTTCTGAAGCCAGGCAATCAAGTTGTGTGATGCTAACTTGCTTGTTTTATGAGACATTCCTCCCAGTTTCATGTGCACGTTACAAGAACTAAGGCCACTTAGTACTTTTTCTATTGTCCTTTCAAGGAAAATGTTAATAACATCCACGAGAAATCAGTTGAGCTTTGGATCGGCTCATAACCTGAAACTAATGTATCATTTTTTTTCTAGTTTAACAAGTTAGCAGCCATCTGAGTTCATGAAAAATAACTGTAAACTTTTCTTGCGTTACAGCCATGAGTTGCGGACACCTATGGCTGCTGTGATTGGGTTGCTGGACATTCTTATATGTGATGATTGTCTTACAAATGAACAGTATGCAACAGTTACCCAGATTCGACAGTGCTCAACGGCTCTCCTCCGGCTTCTTAACAATATACTGGACCTCAGTAAGGTGAGTTATACAATGTTTCGTTTACATAAGTTAGGAAAACGTTGTAGCATGCTCTTAGTACAATTTATGAGTCAAATAATCAGAGGAAATAGATCTAATATCAATCTTTCATTGTTATGAAATTCTTCTGACTGTTGAGAACAAAGCTTTGCAAAAAGTACTATTCTTTCCTGCCCAAGAAATCATCTTTTTTCCTTTTAAAATCTGTATAGGTTGAGTCTGGAAAACTGGTCTTGGAAGAAGCTGACTTTGACTTGGGACGCGAACTAGAAGGACTCATGGATATGTTCTCTGTGCAGTGCATTAACCACAATGTGGAAACTGTATTAGATCTATCTGGTATTACTCTAATCTTTGTTGGCCATTCAGCAATCAATCATTAATAGTTTGTTTTTATTTCTCTGTTCCTTATGCACATACTCGTTCATTTATGTCATCTTGTAGATGATATGCCAAAAGTAGTTCGAGGAGACTCCGGTAGAGTTGTTCAAATATTTGCAAATTTGATCAGCAATTCGATCAAGTTTACAACATGTAAGTAATTTTTGTTGCTGTTTCTGTCGTTGCAAGCTTTCCTTTAGTTGCACTATTGATAGGATATTGTAATTGAGTGAAGAGAAAGCCATTGTTTATGTCAAGAGGGGGAATGTGTAAATTACCACTAAAGAAAGTGATGGAAGGCAAAAAACTTTAGGTCTTTAGTTCATGTGGATTTGCTTTTAAAGTATTATGCTTAAAATCTGATTCAGAGGCAACTACGCACACACAAATTCCCAACCCAAGGTTCCTCAAAAGAGATTAATAAAAGAAATCATGTGAATATGGTATATTATCAACACAACTACCCAAGCATAATATTCTTAGGAAAATCAATGTACTCTAATCGCTTTAGAAACTATTTCAAATGGTTTACAGCGGGTCATATTATTCTGCGAGGATGGTGTGAGAGCTCGAGAAGTTTCAGTGATAATGATAAGTTTGCCATTGACTCAAAGAAATTGTGGTCTGCATCTAAGACAAAGTTGAGGCATCATGGGAACCAAGGCAAGAGAGCTCACAAGAAAGATAACAAAGTGGTTCTCTGGTTTGAAGTTGATGACACTGGCTGTGGTATGAACCTCACAATTTTCTGAAACAAACCTTTATTCGTAATGCAAAAGTTATGTTTGGGCTAGCACTGAACAATTTGCTTCAAATTTGTATAGGAATTGATCAAAGCAAATGGGAGTCTGTTTTTGAAAGCTTTGAGCAAGCTGATCCCTCCACAACTCGGACGTAAGTAGTTTCAACAGTCGTTTGTGAATAGTAGAAACTTTTACTACTAAACATGCAATCCGATATGAAATTTCCATAAAAATGTAATCTGGAAATCCAAATATCTTAGAAACCTATTCAACTTTTTAGAAGTAAAGAATTATCCTTAAATATTTTACCATTCCTCAGGCATGGTGGCACCGGTCTTGGCCTATGCATTGTACGAACCTTGGTGAGTAACTTCCTTAAGCATATAATTTTCATGCATGATAATGCAAATCAGTAGTACACAAACACACACATGCCTCCACATGCTACATCGCATAAGTTCATCCTAATTTTTTATGTTTCTCCAAGGATGTGTCTATTTTATCTGATGGTGGCATGGCACTGAAAATGACAGGTTAACAAGATGGGCGGAGAAATCAAGGTTTTAAGGAAGAATGGCCAAGGGACTCTAATGCAATTATACTTGCTTCTCAGTTCACCAGTAGATGGGCTAGAGCAACATTGTCAAGTTGACTTTGCAAAGCATAATTTAGGGGTGAGTACCAATTAGAACTACCTTCTTTAGCGGAAGAAAGCACATGATATGATTATATAAGGCTTAAGTTTACCATTGTTATATCCTGAGAAGATTGAAAACATACTATTATGCATGCGTACAAGTTTACTCTGACTGCTGACGGTTTCGACAAATCTATATTTGATCCTAGCCTTAAAAAAGTACCATATTGGACACATCAGCAGTGTATGCACAAGTTTGAACAGTTTTTATACTCAACTCAGCTGTGCAACATTTTTTACGAGTGCAGGTGCTGCTTGCGCTACATGGCACTAAGGGTAGGATGGTTACATCCCAGTGGTTGCAGAGAAAAGGAGTCGTAACTTCTGAAGCATCCGATTGGAATGAACTGACACATACTCTTCGGGAACTCTTTCAAGCCAGAAGTTTGATTCCTACGATCAACTGTGACACATATTCACCCAGTGGTACTTCAAAAGCTCAAACATTAAATGTACAAAACATGAGGAATGCAGTTTTCGTCATAGTTATTGATATAGGGCTGCTTGACCTGAGCACGGACATATGGAAGGATCAACTTAATTTTCTTGACAATTTCTTTGAGAAGGCAAAGTTTGCGTGGATGCTAAATCACGACACTCCCAATGCCATAAAGATGGAACTCCGCAGGAAAGGGCATCTATTGATGGTTAATAAGCCACTCTACAAGGCCAAAATGCTACATATTCTGGAAGCTGTGATAAAGGAGAGAAACATTGAAGAACAAAAGAAAAGTTTGAATGGATTGGAAACAACAACGAAAGAAGGTTATCTGAACGAATGTCTTGGGATAGACCATGTTCATCCTGCTGCTTCTAGCTCTGATGATTCTGAAAAGTCTAAAGCTGGGAGTCCTAATTCTGTCAGTACATTTCATATAGAGGGTACATCTCAGTACCAGAGAAATTGCAATGGCAATGGCAATGGTATAGTTGAATTCAACCCTGCACATACTACAGAAAATGATTCAAGGACAGAGGAACAAGCATCACTTTCAGCAATACCTCAGTTTCAAAGATGTAAAGACCAGGAACAACAATTTGTCAGCAGCTGTTCAAAAGACAAAGGCAATTCACAACCGAGTAACGCCATGAATAAGCAGAAATCTCTGGAAGGCCTACGCATACTGCTTGCAGAAGACACGCCAGTGCTCCAGCGAGTTGCGACAATCATACTGGAAAAGATGGGGGCAACAGTCATCGCGGTGGGAGACGGACAGCAGGCTGTAGATGCTCTCAACTGCATGCTCAAGACTGCAGAAGAACACACAAGACATTGTCCTGCATACCACTTGGTCCTAATGGATTGTCAGGTAAGAATCAGACACAAAAACCTTATAGTATCATCATATCATGCTCTGAGTTTCATGGTACTTGTGTATGATAAACAGATGCCAAAGATGGATGGATACGAAGCGACGAAGACGATAAGGAAGGCAGAAGCAGGAACAGGAGTACACATTCCAATAGTAGCACTTACAGCACATGCAATGTCATCAGATGAGGCAAAATGCTTGGAGGTGGGGATGGATGCCTATCTCACAAAGCCGATAGACTACAAGCTAATGGTTTCCACCATTCTGTCTCTCACAAAACATACTACAAATTAATAGACAGTTTTTAACATGAGCCATGTAAATGTAAATCCAGTTTACCTAATAAATTAACACCAATCCAACACTGTATATTCTGAATTTCCTTTTTTTGGTCCATGCAGGTCTCGAACCTGCGACCTTCGCTAATAGACCAGTTGTTTGAGATTATTCCTTCATTTGTTTTCTCTGAACAATTTTTTAAAATATCCATTAATGTTGATATTTACTTGATATAAGCGTTGCGTTTCACGGAACAAAACAATTCAGATTTGAGAAGAGAAATAGCGAATACTGATAGAAGAGAGTTTTGGATTGAGGAGCCAAAATCATGAAAGATGACTACGAGGTGATCATCAGCTTTCCTTTGTTTTTTGTGTGCGTTTTTCGATTTTATCTAATTCTGATCAAAGTGTTTTTCTTTGTCCAAACGAACGAAATCAACCTGAAATTCGCGAACGTTGTCTGTATCAAAACTCATTCATCTATATAATTAATTCACGTATCTGTGATTTTTTATGGGTAATTCGTGCCCTGGATTTTGATGGGCATGTTAGGGCTGATATCTATTGTATCAGTTCATACTTTATCTGGGTTTTGATTGATTGAAATTCTCATCTCCGTCTCCTTGCCTAGTTACAGAATTGAACTCAATACCGGCAATTTAGGATGTAAATGTAAATGTTAGTGTTAAGTTCTGGGTTTTTTTTAATTTGATTGTATTGCTTGTTGGACCTATATGCGACTTGTTCTCAATTGGGGAGCTGAAAAATGAACCCAAATGCTTCAAATCTCATTGGATAAATGCTCATGTGCCTTAATGCATTCGTGGGTAGATTATCTGTTTTTGTACTATTTCCACAGGATTACCCAAATGATTCCAAATCCCATCTCCTGACAGATATAGTTTATTTTTCTAGTTCCATCTCAGAATGTGAATCTTTTTTTGCTGGAGCCATATCATGGAATAGCAGTCATTACAGGTGCTCGTTAACCTCTTTGTCTCTTGTTTATTCCTATAGAGAACCATGGTTTGCAAAATATAGCCGCTTTTACTACTGTTTCTCTGGTGTTCATGATGTGATGTGTTAGTTTTCTTAGAAGAGTGGAATTACTGAATCACCATGTGTGTTATTAGTTAAAGAACAATGGAAACTATGCTTGTTTATTTGATGCTCCAAGATGATGTATGGCGCACAATGTGTTACTTCTATTATTTTATCTGTGGTCCTCATAATTTGTTGCATTGTGTAATGTTGGAGAGCATAAGTACTGATTGTGCTATTAATTAAGGAACAATGGCAGCTATGCTTATTGGTATAAATGGGGTGCACAAAGATGATGGTCTACTTTACTAGTAGTTGTCATTTATATTGTTAATAAGGGCACGGCAATGTATTTTCACATGAAATTGGTTCTGCAATTGTTAACCTTGTTAACTTATGAACTTCAATTTCGTTCTTCTTTTTTATCAACGCCTGTTGTGGCTAATTTTCTATTGTTGGAGTATGAATTAATTTGTTATTGGCTTTTGTTTCATTAGTCTTTTCATTCTACTCTTGAAAACTGTTATGTAATTGCAGACTGAAGAGAAAAAGCAGGCTGCTGCTGACGTGCTGTTTCAGTATTCAAAGTTTGTGATGGCATGCATTGGAAATCAAGTTCGACCTTGTGATATGAGGTTGCATTTAATGAAGGTAATATGAAGTTTCTTACTTTACTTTGACGAGAGAGTACTAGTGGTTTCATCTTGGCATTTTCATTTCTTGCAACGAATATGATTGATGATGCATCAGTAACCTATGAACGACGAGTTGAAGAAACATTGATGTGTGTTCTGATTGGCATTTCTAGGCCTGTAGAAATTGTACTTGAGGATTGTATAGTCTTTGAAACCTGTATGGGATAAATACAGAAACATTTAGCTTACAAAATGTTGTGAATATTCTCTGTTCCTCAGGAGATTTCAGGGATGCCAACTACTCTAAAGAGGGAGCCAGCCCAGACAGCAGCTTCTCCTGATGCAATGGGAGAATCATCAAGCTCAGGTACTGCTAGACTTGATAAAGTAGACAGTTTTAGGGCTACATAGTCTGAAGTAAAGTTGCTGGGGATGTACTATTCCTGATGTCATTTCTATGGTGACTGCCTTTGTTCTCCTTTCTTTAACATGTTGGCTGTAGTGCCTCCCATCTATGTACTTTTTCCTTCTCCCTGTCTTTATATATCTTATAATCTTGATCTTTGTAATTTGATTTGGAACCATGTATGTCTCTAATTATGTAACAGTTGCTTTTACTAAGGTCTTTCATGTTTAAATTATACAATATTCAACTTCTGGTGAGTATAATTAAGAATCAGTGCAACAAAGTATGCTTTGGGTGACGGCCTGAACAAGCTGTTTTCTGTGTGATGATGTGGGTGATGGCTCTCTTAGTTGTCACCTTTGTACCCATATCTACGATGTATGGCAAAAGTCATCTCTAATTTACCATTATAGACAATAGCTTCTATCCTCCTGTTTCCTATGGTTATTAACGGGCAATGGTTGTTATGATATCGTTGCCTAAAATATAACACAAAGCTAAACATTGTCGCGTTTGTATTATACTATTATGTGGTATTTTAGGTCACAACCTTACGAGGACCATCACCCATGTATTTAAGGGATAAGGCAACGGCCAAACCATAATTGCTGTCTAAAGTGTAAGATATAGCTAATTTGTTGTGCTGTGTTTGAGTGGGACTTCGGCGACGCCTTTATGTCAGCTGTCACCTATGTCAAAATCAGACAGAATTATGCAGCCATCTTTCATATATGTTAATTGGATGATTCAATGTCGTCATTTTTATATTGGCAACTTCCATTTGGTTTTGGCAACAACTTTGTTTGGGTGTCACCCAAAATAGAATCTACTCAGATAGAACTTTCTCCTCATGCTGAAATTCCTCGTCCTCGACTCCGTTGCTGCTCTGTCCTGCTCAGTCGAGTCTATTGCCGCCACTCTATGGTTGTCAGGTATAACCCTCACCCTAATCTGGGATCTAAATTAATTTTGGGTTTTGCATCACTGTTTCGCTCGAGAACTAGCTTGTTTTGAAAAGTTTGAAGTATATGTTTTGGTCTCTGTGCTGATGAAATTGAATTGTTTTGCTGTTAAAGCTCTTGAAGAGCTGTAATTATCTTATTTACTTGTAATTTTGGTTAGCTTGCCTAATTGTGGAATTCTTGGGTGCTAGCCTGAGTAAGAAATGTGTCATACTTTTATGCTTCGATACTCATTCACTAGAAACAGTTTATTGCCCCTTCCATCTTGTTTATTTTCATGTCTTAACTGAAAAAACAATTGTTTTTCATCTGGGTTGTCCCTTACATCATGGATAATTTGATCTTCTCTCCTCCTAGAAGTAAGGCTGTATCGTGGAAGGTGTATCTCCAGAGAAATGGCTGATATTCTTTTATCCGGCACATTTAATTTTGGCTTCTCTGATAAAAGTCTGATGTTCTTAGCTAATTGATCTGTTGTATTCCCTACACCGCCACGTTAACAATATTCCGCTCCCTCAAATATTGTTTTACCTATTGCCTAATTTGATGTACATATATGGCTTGCTATAATTTCCCTGGTTTATATGCATATCTATAACTCCATCATAGGTATTAAGAAAGATTAGAAGATTACCATGTCTCAGAAAGGATGGGCAATTCACTTACTTTCATTTGTTCGAAGATGTACACGTGACATTTCCTAGAACTAATTTTTTCAACAGGTTGTGCTGGGGTTACTTGAATTAATTATTCATGTTGCATTGTTTTACTTACAGATGGGAGTTCATCTGCTATACCTCCATTACACACTTGTATTCTGACACACGATGAGCGTCAAAACTAGTCTCTGCCGACAGTGTGGGAACATGAAGCTAAAGAAAAACGTGAAGCTCAGGTCCAACAATTGCTATAGAAATTTGAAGCTAAACTCCAACAACCCAAGGAACATGAAGCTACACCCCAACAACTACTTCATGCACACAAGGAGACAGAGATATACATCATGGATCACTGGTTCCCAATTCCACTATTCCCAGATCCGCTTAGGCCTTGGATTTTTATTAACATCTAACACGTTATCAGAACCGGTTTACTCGTGCGCTTATATAACTTATGCTTTTTTCCTATATCCGTTCTTAATATATTACATGGTATTTGGGTTGGCTTCTCAAAAATAGTTTACAAGTAGGTGAATTTTTTTGGATGAAATTTCTATTTTAATGAATGTGAATGAGATTCAAAAGTGAACTTGATCAATCAAGTGGTCCTTAATGTACATGTCAAATTTGAGGGAAATTGGGCTCTAAATAGCATATTTTCTCTAATATTCACATGTTAAGAAAATGAAAGCAGCTATAGGCTATTGCATTCAATGAGGCCTTGTCCAAGTGTGCCAAATTGGCACAACAACATGAAACTTCCCTCTCAGCAACCTTCTCAAAGTTGAATTTTCTTGCTAATTTTCCCGAGAAAATCTTGTTTTCTTATAATTGCTACCCAGAGAGATTCAACTAGGAAACTCCCCATGTCTATCGTCTACTCTGAACCCTAAATTGCCCTTCAAATAGGCAAAGAAAGGTGAAATGTCCACAAGTTAAATTCATTTCTTTATGCCACAAAATCCAATGATCACTGAATGTTGAATTATGCACTACATATATTTGAATTTCGATTTACTTATTTTCATAAATCATAGAATTCAATGCACTCAAACTTTTTTGGATATGTGTGATGATATTTGGTAACATTAGTTATTATTTTGCCAACTTGGTAGGATGAATTGAGGATGGTACACCAATAATCATTGACATGACTTCAAGGAAAGAAGACCATGCATGAATGATTTCATAGTATAAGTCTATAATCATTATTTTAGACTAAAGTATCACCCACAAATTCAATTCAGATTAATTTTAACTCCAATTTAATCACCAATCAAGCTTATGATTAAATCTGATATTGAAATCATTAGTATCATTTTATTATGTAAGTCCAACATTGTGTGGTGGGTCCAATCCATGTAGTGGTTATTTTGAGATGGACCGACAAGATTGGATGGTTCATGACATGTCAATTCCGTGGTTCATCACATCTTTATAACTACGTAATTCTTGGGGCATATAAGAAAGCCACCTAACAATTAATGCCTTGACATTTGGCAATTATTCAATCCAAATTCTTTCTTTCATAGATAAAAAGGCTTTTATTTGGTTATTGTCTCTATCTATCTCCCCCAAATTGGTCACTTTCTCCCAAACCCTATAATTATCATTTGATTAGCTGAGTCTTTCCTCTTATTAGAAATACTAATTAAGCATTTGTTGCTAAATCAACAATACTACAAAATCATAGAATTGGTTGTGTATCATGTTCAAAACACAAGCCTAACTTAGTTTGTGTCTCCATTGGTGCTATCACATCCATGTCTTACCCATATCATGAGTTTCTTGTGTTTAGTTATCATGACTAATGATTCGGGTTTGATTAAACCTATTTTGCTTAATTAAAGATAATGTTATGTGCATGTCTCTTTCAATCTTGGGATGCATGATTGATTGAGATGTGTTACTCATAAATTAACTACAAATTCATGGCTTAACTTGGCCGCTTTATATTGGTTTGTAACGAAAGAGAAGAAATTGTTAAATTATATTTGATTTGTATAGTCAATAAGTTAAAACCCATAAGAACAAGTGTTAATGTGATCGCTGTGTCTACTCATAACTAATAAAATATAAGCTTTATATTTGTTTTGCAACAGTTGAATCTTTTAATCGATTGTGTTAAGAGTAATTAGAATTCATAAATGAATGGAAGAAAAGAAGGATAAGGAGAGAGAAAGATTTGATGTGTGTGGTTGGTTGCTGTAATTATTGTCTGGTTGGTAGCACTGTGTATGTGGGATGGTGGCAACAACAACAGTCCCCATTGAATTGATAGACCTTTCTCTCTCTCTAATTCATTCATGCATGACTGAGATGTGTCACCTACTTCTTCTTCTTCCTCTTCTCATCCTCTTATAGCTTATCCACACCACCCCCATTTCCCTCTCTTCTTCGTCATTTTCCATATGCATACATTGTTTCGATGACAGAGAAAATGAAAGTTTGCTGAACAAGTTGTTTAGATTGGTCCATTCTGAACAATATACATAGGAACAATGAACATTAATATACAGTAATATCTCTGTTTTTCAACCCCAAAACCCAGATTCTCTACCGCAACTGCACTCTTTGCTGTTGTGCAATCCTAATCTACAGTAGAAACAAAGCGCTCTCTTGGTCTCTGTTGGCACTTGAGGTGGGCTCATTCTGAGCTCCAGGTTCAGTTTCGGGGACATTTGGCCATCTGGGTTGTTCTGTCTGGTTGGACCAAACCCATTACTGGTACTGGTACTGGTACTGGTACTGATGTTGATATTCTTCTTGTCGTCTTTCGAGAGGACTGAAAGAGAGGAAATGGCAGGCATGTCGGGTGTTGGTTGATCTTGAGAGGTGGTGATGGGTCTGTGGGTGGAAGGGTCGATCCCTCTGCTCAGAAGCTTTCTCTGAATATGAGTGTTCCAATAGTTTTTTATCTCGTTGTCTGTCCTTCCAGGTAACCTTCCGGCTATCAGAGACCACCTTAATCAAAACAAAACTTTTGTTAGAGAAAATGATTTGATTGGTTATTACGAAAAAGGGTAGATATATACTTGTTGCCGAGGAGGGTGTGGAGCTTGATGATGAGCTCGTCCTCTTGGTCGGAGAAA
>JAYMTO010000275.1:0-13769 GCA_036898065.1 California macrophylla | reverse complement strand
TCAAAATTTGGTTTTGCCGGCCAAGCTGACGACATGTGTGCATTTTTAAATATTTTTTATTATTTATAAGTACTACTAAAAAATACATTTATTTACACATTGATTCATTTTGAGTATTCTTTCTCTCACTGGTGACACCCTTTGTTTTCCTGAGAATCAGCTCCAAAATAATAATAATAAAACAACATTTTCTCGGCATCCATTTTGATAATTCTTATCTCATTGTGGATGCTCTAAGCTATCCTAAACAATTAAATCAAACATGTAGTCAACCGCTTGAGGTTGTGATTAAATGATAGACAGAACAATCATATTATTGCACAGATCTGATCGGATCGACCCACGTCACACGCTCGCTCAGCATTAGACTTGTGTGAGAGTTAAAATTTTCTGATCAGATGATTCAAATCCATCCAATTGTTGAATCTGTATCGACTAACTTAGCTTTTCAGTGTAATTACACATTCTTAGTTTCTTACGTGATCATAAAATAAAAACATACTGTTAATGTGAATTCTAATTCAATCAAATAGTAGTATACATGAATTGCACAGAAGATGAATCAACAGAAATCCCAAAAATCAAGCAAATCGTCAAGCAAAAATGGATCATCCGGTGATGATGAAAGATCGAGCACTTGATCATCCTCCACACGACTAGTTGTCGTGGTGGTGGTGGATGAGCAGCTGCCACCGGCGGAGGTGGTGGTGGTTTCCGGGACAAAATCTCCGGCAGCCGCCGCGGCAGCTACTCTCTGGATCGATTTAGGAGACAACAACATGGCATGATCATGGATGTTATGCTTGGTGGTGATTGGAAAGTTGAAGTTCGAATTAGGGCCCTTGAGACATAGCAGAGCTGCGTCGTAAGCTCTGGCTGCGGCTTCGGCTGTAGAGTAAGACCCCAACCAGATCCTCCTCGTTTTCTCGTACTTGTTACTAACGTTGGGTGCTCTGATCTCCGACACCCACGAACCCCACCTCCTCATCCTGACCCCTCTGTACTTCCTCTGTTTTGGTGCTTCCTTGTTAAGGGTGTTCGATTTCACCATGGTGATTCAAGTTCAGGTGTCGGAGAGTTCGTATATGAGTATATATAGATCCTAGTGTGCTAGTTGGTGATATGTACATGACCCATTTGGTCTTGTGACGGGTACATGCAATCTAGCTATAGGAAAAAAGTGGTCCATTAATAAATGGAATCAAGTAGGGCTGAGCTGTTTCATCCGCCAACTGTCCCCTCAATATCTAAAACCGCGTCCCATCCAGCAAAACACCGTAGCACCAATATGGATCCTATATCTCTTGTTGGGACTGAATCAGAATTACAAAATATGTCATCTTATCATTGTTTAAAGAGGTAAAATTTTTCAAACCCGGCCGCAAGATCTGTCCCATTATCCCATTCCTTTTTCACGTATAATAAATTCTTCCATAAAAATATTTTTATTTTACTGGTCATCGTTACTTCTGACTTTAGAGGTTTCGGTTGTAAGAGACCCCAGTGAGTGCAAAATGAATGAACCCAAAACAACAAAAGTTAGCTTGAGAAGTAAGGAAGGTCCATATTGCGTAAAATCATAAAAGAAATTGAAGGAAAATAAGGTTGTGAATCTAAATCTATAATAATATATTCTTCTCTAAGATCTAAGCTAAGAAGGTTTGATTTATTAACAGCCTGGTGATGCTGATATGCTTTGTAGTGTTCCTTTTCCATTTTATTAATTTTGGTTCCAAAGGGATTTGAAAGGGATGTCTGTGCCACAAATTCCAACCCAACTTTCCCGAGAATCAAACACCCCAAAATGTTCATCAGAAACGAAAAATTAAATATCCTCAATTAATTGGCTCCCTGATTTTAGATCTAGAATATGAGAAAGCTGCCAAACTTGAAAATTTGACCGTTATATTCCATTTCCATAACGTTTCTCATCAACCATTCAATTTCTTTTCTAGTCCTTGACATATTAGACTTGTCAAAAAGTGTAGAATTCAACTTATTTGAATAAGATACCATAAAAACAGACAATTAGTCTATCACAACTAGAAGAATAATCAATCCGTCTTCAGTGGAATGTTTCTCGATCTTTCGATTGAGTGTGAATGATCTATATTTCGCTAATAATAAGAATTGACGATACACAAAAAAGAACTTAAGGAACTTGTGGAAAGGAATGAGGCGCCACAAAAATTGATTCGGACGCTGTTACTAGGAACAGAATCTTAGGATTTGTTGGCAGTTGGTTGGGTTTTTAAAAAAACACTTAATACATTGCTTAGAGTACAAGGTAGCTACCCCTTTCACGTGCACTAGGCCAATCCTAACCTAAGAATCATGATACAATCTAATCTTAATCACAGAAAATAAAATAATAGGTTGATACTCATTTGTGTCTAAAGCTGGTCCACAACCTAGCTTTCATTCACACAAATAAAACCAACGGTAAAATGAGATCTGTAGTTACGAGACTCTACACATGGAACAACAAATATGTCATTGCCTGTAGGATTGCAAATCAAAGATCAACCTCTGATACCATGTTAAAACTTGACCGACTGAAAATCTCACTTCACATGCCCCTCTTTCCCTTGAAAACCCATAAAAGTTCTCGCAGAAAACCACAGGCAAACCGTAATCACTTGGTTGATACCATGTTAAAACCCGACCAACTAAAAATCTCAACCAAGATGCTAACGCCCCTCTTCACATGCACGTTTTCCTTGAAAACCCATAAAAGTTCTCATAGAAAACCAGAGGAAAACCAAGAGAAAAAGAACTATGCAGCAAAACGCAATAACTTGTCTGATACCATGTGAAAATTCGACACTGAAAAAATCTCAACCAGAATGCTAACTCCCCTCTTCACATGCACGTTTTCCCTTGAAAACCCGTAAAAGTTCTCACAGAAAACCAGAGAAAAACCAAGAGAAACAAAACTACGCAGCAAAACGTAATCACTTGCACTCTATTACCAAACCACACTGTCGTTAAATCATATACAAGCAGCAGCGCATCGTAGCACTTTTATAGAATAACCAGACAATCCGTAATTTGCCTATGCATGCTCAATACATATACAATACTCAATACCTAACATATTTCATGTTAAACTCAAAATTGATTACTGTAAACAAGGCCTTACCTTGGCTTAGATAGCTGTATAGCTTCTTGGTCGATACTCGACTCGTCGGCCCAAGCAAACGGAAGAGGCATTCGTGCATACTCTTCGATCCTCTTCTCTTCGTGCTGCTCCCACTCGGCCCATCTCTCCGCCAGACCCACTCCCTGCATCATGCTTACCACTTCCGCCATTGTTGGGCGTTCATCGTGCGAGCTTTGAGTGCACAGCAATGCTACTTGTATGATAGTCTCCACTTCCTTCGGATCATAGGCCTTCAAGTTCTTATCCACAATGTCATCGAGTCTCTTCTCGTTCTGCAACTTCTTTATCTGTTTTCGTCATTCAACGCATTCATCAGTCCTGTCCATGCCTAAATTGACAGAATGTACAAAACTTACGTGATCTAGCAGCAGCACATCTTCTTCGTCCTCAAGGCGTGAGAGATCTATTGCACGCTGACCAGTTACTAGTTCAAGAAGTGTGACGCCATACCCGAAAACATCAGTTTTCTCTGATGATTTGCCTGTGGACAGATACTCCGGGGCAATATGTCCCATTGTGCCCCGGACTTGAGTTGTTACGTGAGTTAGTTTTGTATCAACCAGCCTCGCTAGCCCAAAATCTCCGAGCACAGCCTCAAAATTGTCATCTAACAATATGTTCGCCGCCTTTAGATCCCGATGTATGATCTTAGGATTGCAATGGTCGTGTAGATATTCCAATCCGTGAGCTGCACCAACAGCTACTCGTTTCCTCGTTGGCCAGTCCAACCCCCCCTTCTCTCCCGGCTTCAAATCTGTCGAACATTGTAGTAACTATTATTCGATATATGCAATAACTTGAACCATAATGTTGTGTACAAATACCTCTCAAGTGGTATGCAACGCTCAAGTTCTGCATAAATGGATAAACAAGGACTCTCTCAGATGGAGTGGTGCAAAACCCGATCAAGCGCAGAAGATTTCTATGAACAGCTACGCTTATCAGGTGGACTTCCCTTTGAAATGCAGCCTCTCCGCCCGGACTGTTATAGTCTGTAAGGCGTTTCACTGCAACCTTGGTGTTATCCGAGAGAACACCTCTGTAGACTTTTCCAAAGCCTCCCTGACCAATTATGTTGCTTTCGCTGAAATTGTCAGTTGCGATTTGGATTTGACGCCATGAAAATCTTCTTAGCTGACCATACGAAACCATGCATTCGTCCTCTCCTAGAATTGCAATGTCCCTAAATGTTAGTTCGAGGCATGATCCATGAATACAAAAACCGATAAGGAGAAGCAACATTTACCAGGAACATCAACAAAAACATCTTGTTTGAGTTTGTGTACTCGGTTGTAACGGTACACGAAGAGTGCCACAAGTGAAAGAAGAATGACTGCACCACATATTGCAGTAACTATAACAGCTTTAAGTTTCTTCCTGCTCGTTGAAACTGCCAAAATGTATAAAATTTAGGCGCCTTTGCTCTGGGATAAGAGCGACAGCTGAACCGAACATTACAAAAGACACAAACCTGGTACTGGAGAGCTTGAAACACAAGACTGCTCCAAATTGGCACCACAGCTGAGATGAGTCTCCGTAAAGCTGACAATTTATTTAGTTTTAGACTTTTAGTGATAAATAAGACACTTCTGTACCGAAATACAAGTCTTCTAAACAACTTACTTGAATGTTGAAACTGAAAAGAGCTGTGGCGGAACACTTCCCGTCAAATCATTAGACGACAGATCTCTGTCAAACAAAGAATTCATATAAGGGAGGGATAGGATAGGAGATTAAACTTAAAAAGCTATTATGGTTGTATGAATATTCCTTACAATTCAGTCAACCCTGTAAGATTTGTAATTGAATCAGGAATTGATCCCGTCAAGTGGTTCCCGCTTAACAACCTGGTGCCAAGGGTAGTATTAGCACATTTGCACTATGTAAGAAATATAGTGGAAGACACAGGGAGGTAGATATACAAATGAGTCAGATTTGTAAGTTGACCCCAAGCTGTAGGAATAGACTCGTTGAACTTATTATTAGCGAGATTCAATATCTGTAGATTTTCCATCTTGCCAAGGTAGTCGGGTAATTCGCCCGACAAATCATTGTTCTGTAATTCCCTGCACAAAGCAGAACATATTAAAAACCTTAACTAACATAAGGATCGGTATAAGATCATCCATAACCTTAAAGCTTGGTAATGCCTAACTTACAAGCTAACCAAATACTTCAGTTTGGTAATTGAAGGTGAAAGAGTTCCAGAAAACCCGTTTGAACCCAGACTCCTGCAAATTAGTATATGAGACTCCAAAGTCGAGAAATCTGAATCACAAAAACCTTCGCAGTGGATGCACTTACAGGGAGACAACATTTTCGTTTATACACGTGACATGCGACCAGCTATAGCACGGGCTCACAAAGTGATTATTCCAATCTGTTATGTGATTGTTCGAATCATTGAGAGCTGTTAGGAGGTCAATCAAAGCTTCACCTAGACATTAGCAGAAGCGGAAATAAAAACAGAAGTCAGAAGTAAGATATATCCTTTCAAGTAGTAACTATGGATACTAAGATTTAGCCCTACCTTCGATATCGGGACCGTTTGCTGAAAAACTCATCCTTAAGAACATGAAGAGTATGAGCCATCTGATGGTCAACTTCGGATTGATATCCCGATTTGGAAAGTCTCCAAACATGTTAGTAGCTCTAGTTCCCGGGGAATATCTGATCTTTCACTTGGCTCTTCCAGCAAAACTAGTCGTAAAAATCAAATTTTCACTATATTTGAGTGTCAAATGTGTAACTGACTGATTCCCAACTCACTAAAGCCTTAAAAATCCCGACTACTTATGATTCTCTCAATCATGAACTAGGATACAAGTATAATCGAGCTTAGGAGAGATTAACATAACTAAGTTCATCTACAAATATTTAATCCCCTATGAAATACTAGTGGTGCATGTAATATAGGTTCTCTATCAGATTGACTCACTCTTCTGCATAATTAGTAACTTCTACACTAAAATGCTTATACTCAGTGCTGTAAATGAGCCAAGCTCGAAAATAAACATTTTTGGCTCGAGCTTAAGTTCGGCTCTTTTATTGAATGAGCCTGATATTGGGTCCGAATTCAGCTTGAACTCAATTATAACTAGCTACTCGTAGCTCGTTAATACCTCGATTCATTTACAGCCCTAGTTATACTCATATGAAAACTAATCATCAACAGGTTCTATGAGAAACATCAGAAAACCCAAAATAAACCCAGAACCCAGCATAAAAAAACCAGCAAAGAACCAAACCTAAATCACAGTTGCTATTAAAACCCAGAACCCAAATGCTCAAAGGAGTCAATAAACATAAACAAATCAAACACAAGCTAAAAGGGTAGCAGAAAAGCTCACCTGACTCAGCAATGGCTTCTGAAACCTTAACCCACAATGAAACAGGACAGTGAGGTAGCAGAAGATTAAGGAGGAGATAAATAAGGAGCTGATGAATAATGCAACCATCATCACCATCAGGATCATAAGCAATGGATGATGGGTTATTGCAAGGGACCCACAAAGCAATGAGGGAAAATAAAAGAGAGAAATTCTGGAAAGCAAAGCCAATGAAAAAGGATTCAAGGAATTTGGAAAGGGCTAGTTGGGGTTTTGGTGGTGGGATGAGAATGAGAAACCCACTAATAAAAAATGGGTCTTTCTGCTTTAAACTTGATAATGGAAAAATTAAATAATAATGGTCCCTGGTTGATGATGCTGAGAGTGAGAGCAAATCCATAAGAAAGAGAAGCTTCCACTGATTTTATGATTATATTCCCTGTTTGGATGACAAGAAAATAGAATAGAACAATTCCATTTGCTTATTGCTTCTCCTATATCAGAACCAACAAGTACACCTGTGTCACCTCTGTGGGAACCAATCCTTGGTCCTCCTGGGTTCATGGCTTGACACCTATGAACCAGAACCACTCTGCTGTGACTCAGGCAGGTCAAGAACAGGTGATCTTAGCAAGTTATTTGTTGAAGTATACTGTGATGCATGAGCCGATATATTTAGGCCGGTTTTGAAATTGTACAATCCTATTTATATACTATATGTCTGGTCTGTTTGTTACTTAATCATATTTTCTTTGACCAATATGCATATGTATAGTCATGTTATAGTTTACGAGTAACTAATAAGATATATATTTAGCACGATTTTAAAAATGTATTCAACATTTTTGTATGAATGAGTTAAATTAATCAGATATGATCATACACTTTCAGGCCAATAGTTGAGTCAATGTTGACAATGCATGCTTTTTGTGAAGCCCTTTTTGGACCAGACTCACATAATGGGAAGCCTTTTTTCCCTTTATTTCTTTATGATCAATAACAAAAGATGTGTTTGTTTTTATCCTTTTGGCCTGTAGCAAACTTTTATTTGTGAGAAGATATTCTACAGGAAGATAATGATATTCAAATCATGAATTATGTATTTTCAATGAGTTAATAATGAAAATTAATTCTCCAATCCAAAACTTGATATATATTCAGAAACAATCACTCTGTTCTCACTGTACATTTACAAACTACACATTTCTCAGTGATCATGGTGGAACTGACTGACAATACCATCTTCTTCCTTGAAATCTGCAGAGTAAAGCTTCTTCCTCGGCAGATGCTACCGTCTTTCGCGCCATTTATGTGTACATAGGTAATATACAAGAGATGAGCATCTGATTCCGACTCTTGCTACTGGTTGACCTCAAATTTACCTGACCATGTCAACTCTGTCGATGATATCCAATGCTTTCTCCTTGTTGATGCCAAAGTCAATGACGGGAATGGTGGAGGAAAGCCTCTTAAAGGAGTTGAATGAATCTTTGCTTCCTCTTGTCGTGGGATAGTTGCTGCTCTTGCTGAGCCTATCGTACTTCCTCAACCTAATCTTCCCAGAGCCAAAGTCCTGACTCTTGCTGATTCCTCGGGTTCTTCTCTTCTGAGTTATATCCTGCAACATCTTCTGCTCTCCAATGGTTAGGACTGGTGATGCAGTATTGGTGCCTTCGTGCTTTAGCTGCGTGGATTTGAAGGGTGACTTCATGACACCACCGTTGGTGCTGGTTTTGGATTTGCTGACCAAATGGTGAAGCCAAGTCACTAATTCTAGGATATAGGATTCGGTTTTTTCCTTATCTGCGTGGTATAGCGTCTCAATTCGAATAACATCCATCTGAGCTGGCTTCTTGTTATCAGACCTGCATGCAAGAGACATCTTCTCAACTTAATTCCCGTCAAATAGGAAACATAGAAGGAAAACGAAGAAATAGTGTCTCTTATTACCCGGTATTAGCCCACTCTCCAACCCATCCAAAACCATGATGCGCTCTGATTTAAATGATTCGTACCCACATGACAAAAACAATGGTTAGTCGGAGATGGAAAGGTGATTTACTAGCAATGTATAAACAATGGCTATCTTACTTTGCTGTATTCGAAGCCATTGGCACAAGCCACTGCAGAGTTTTCTCCATCTCATTTTTGATATCCGTAACAGTAAGCTGAAGAAAGACAACATATAAGAACAATGGATATAGGTAAGATGTTTTATCAACTTCAGTCCAAGTTTTATTTAGTCTTTGGGAAAATGAAGCCAAATGATCACGTTATCTACATTCTATGCCGTTCTTTTTTCTTCCGGTATAGACTCACATAGAAACATACATAATGAAATATACATTTCATAACGTAAGAAACTAGTAATTCAGATGATACCTCTTCATTGACATGAAAGGACTGTAATTTGGAGCGTAAAGCTATTTTCGTGCTTGGCGGCAGATTCTGGTACAACGTGTCCCTTGTATTGGGAGGAATGGAACTTGACCGAGCTACCTGATTGCATTAAAACCAATTCAATATAAGAAACCCCTAAAACCGAGACAAGGACAATGAACAGAGATCCTATACTCACAAGAGTATCGATTTGCAAAATAATATTTGCATAGTGCAGAGAAAGACCAGCAGGTCCCAGCTTTCGATGATTGTGTACAGTTCCCTTTGAAGGTTTCTCGGTATCTGCATTAGGAGCATGACAAAAGCATCGTTAGAACTCCAAACTCTTGTTGACACACAAGCGAATCGTGCACAATGTAAGAAACTGGCACACATGACGAAATATCTTATTAGAAATAAGATTGACTATGGAAGCAAAAGTATGAAAACCCAATTTTCAAGTCAGATCGAAAGGAACTTTCGAAGTGGATTGAGACACAAATTGTTGTTGGCATTAATGATTTAATAGAGAATCATAAACATAGGGAAATAGACTAGTTTTGGGGATGATGAAACATATCCGCTGGCGAAGTATGAATTATATGTTGTTTAAAAGACGAGGCTGAATATGCATTGGAACAACCATTTCGTTCATACTTTAAAGAATGTATACATACCTGGACTGCCAAATTCAGTGTATATCTCCAGATACAAAAAATGGACAATATCTACAAGCTTCTCCATCACCTGTAGTATAAACCATTAGATAATTTAGACTGCCGGTCTACAAAATCTACCGGTTTGTTTCATCAATTGTTCATGTAATTCACAAAAGTTTCATAAAAATCAATAGTGTTTTATGGTCTGCGAAGTTGTGAAATATAGCTGAAAGGATGGGAGAACATGAACAGTATAAGCAATTTTTACAGACTGATCAATGAATGGGAAAAAATATATAACTGAAAACCGTAAGAAACACTACTCTTGTTACCTCTTCCAAACTCCTGGACCAGAGTGACTTTTTCTTTAACGTTTTTACTTGTTTCCTTTGGCTTTTTAGTTCTGCTCTCAAGATTGCAATGCTATCACCTGTCCATATAAAGTTGTATTATAGAACTGTTAAGATATATCACTTGTGTCAACTCTCAAGTTTATTAGATTCCACAAATAGTCCAAACTATGAATATTATAACAGCTATCCAAAAGAATGAACACGATAGAGTCACCTTTCTGTGTGAAAAGGGAAGTATCCTCCTCTGTGCGCTTACGTTGATAGTCTTGTTCAAATCTGTCCAATGCATGGAACTCGTGGTACAGGTCCTATTACCCAAAGAATGTCGATTGTTTCACTACTTCAAATTTTGGAATACATACAAGTGAACGCCAATCTCACAGTACATCACAAATTATCTCACGTAAACAGATGGCAATTCAAACAATCGGCATTATATGATTGATATTGAGGTAGATAAAGAGAAAATAGTGGTAAGTAATATTTCTCCATGGGCAAAAGAATCGCTTCGATACTTACAGCTGTATGCTGAACCATTGTCATTAACTGACTCATTACTGATTCTGCCTCATCCTTCAATTGATTTTGAGGTGTCAGTTCTCTGATAATCCTGATTAATGGAACATCAAGCCAATCAGTAAGGAACACAAAAAAAACATGCACGCATAATCAATTATTAAAAAACTGATAAAATAAGGGTCATCCGAATTACTTCTCAAAATAGCGGTCGAGGTTATGCCACTGCGGGTCTTTACAACGATTTCCAAAACGAACAACTTCTCCAGAAAAAACTTCTAGTTCTTCCCTGTATATGGGCAATTCAACAAATCGTCACTCATCAGTGGTAGCATTTAAGTAAACTATACGGTGCAATGAGGACTAGACAAAACAAAATCACTCAGCAAGCAATTTCATAAGTTTTACCAACCTCTTGTCTGCAGCAAATGTTCGTAGAAGTTCATCTACATCTTTTGATATCAGATGTTGTACTCCTTCTGAAGGAAGCACCACTTCTTTCAAATGTCGTACATTTCGTGTTGAGAGGGATTGCATGAGACTGGAACCCTTGACAACTGTATTTGCAACCTCAAAAGCCAGTATTGCTATATCATTTCCTTTGGTAGCTACTCCGGAAACGAATCCACTGTTAGCGTTCAAATTTGTCATGCTGCTGCCAAGTGTGTCCAAGACCTCCACCGCCTTCCCAATCCCAAGTGTGCCAGCTCGGCCTATGCGTGAGCCCACCTCTGAAACCTATAAAATTGTACGCTAAGCGATGAAGTGCAACACTAACTTTCCTCCACCAATAAGCGCAACCACAAATAAGTAGAGGGCATAACTATCTCTAGCCACGGTGATAAGTGATAATACATTAATGTGCATATAGAAAATGCAAGAAATCATCAAAGCATTAAAATACTGAGCAATTATGAATAGTAGATGTATCTAAGGGAAGCAATTGATATATAGAGATTAAAAGAAGTTACAAAAGCACTAAAAAAGGTAAGCAATTATGAATGGATTCACCTAAAGGAAGTGATGGGTGGAAGTATGAACCGTGTCTCATTTCAGTAGAAGATTGAAAACCATTATTCGTTTCCAATAAACATTCATTGCTCCCACAATTCAGCTTTCTATAAAGCTTAATGTGTATCATTGCCACTACACAATCCACCCTCAAACTTTATCTCCCGAGAATAGACTCCTATCAAGCTACTCTCCATCCCCGCCCATTACAATTGACAATGTTGTGGAGGGGAAAGCACTCACAATCTTTCAAAACACATTTCGAGGACACTCATCATATTAGTCAATCTTCAAGTATCTCACGCCACTAGATCATACACAAGTAAGTGGACATCGTCATGGAGCTCATTGATCTCTCATCCATGCCAGAAACCCAATATGAAATCATCATTACAAGATAAAGTGAAACAAAACTCTTCCCCATAAAAACACCCAAACTGTATTGTTACAGAAAGTACCCACTTCACTGTAGTCCAAACTTAGCTAGATCATCAATCAGCCCCTCCCACATATTCACGGTAGATCAAGCAACACCACAACAACACCACTATAATCAATCCAAATTAAGCAAATCATTGTCTCAAATCTCACTTCATATAAGCAAAACAATTGAAGAGATGTATATACATATACAGATTGGTCCAACCTTAGCCACAGCAGCTTGTGTAGACCTGACTGATCTAGATTTCTGGGTAAACCTCGGAATCCCATCATAGAACTCCTCCTGGCTGACCTCGCCGCTGCCATATCCGCCATCTTCCTCAACTCTCTCCTCCTGCAACTGCTTATTCATCACCTCCCTCACCTGCGGCGGCGTCATTTTGCTCTCCTTCTTCTCCAAATCCGGCTGCTCCTGATGATACCCATTTTCACTGTACAATCCCCTATCCCCAACAGCAGACTTGGAGCAAAGCCCTCCCATGGCGTCGGAGAGGAAAACCCAGAAACCCAAAAGTCAAACAAAATCGATTCTCTGACCCTCAAAGCTCGTCTGCTCTCATGAACTGAGATTTCTCGAAGGAGATGAAAATGGTATCCGAGAAATCTAGAAATGATTGGAAATTGGGAATTGGGAATGAGAGCTCCAATACAGAGGATAATGAAAATCGAGCTCTCCCACACATCCAATTAGGCAAATCTGTAACTGCTTGAAGAAAGAGAAAGAGACGAAGAAGAAGAGTAGTCGTCTGCGTGCTTGAACAGACTACCGTCTTAGACCCGGAATTGGTCAACATATTAGACTCCCTCTCCTTTACTTTTATTCTTAATCCAAATCGTATCATTTGGATTTGTTAAATATTCGTGTATCTAGAGTCTTAGTGATGGAGCAGACCGACACCGAGAACTTTAAAGGTCAATCAATATAGACGTCGGGGCCTGCTCGGATAGTGTAGAATTGAAGATAGTGATCCCGAACCACGAGAGAGATAGTAGGAGGTCATACGTTATTTCTGAGACGGGTGTTTATCCCCCTGTTACAGAGTGTCGGGCTGTTCGGAAGGGTGTGGAGTGAAGCTCCGCTAGAGGATGACCAGTGGATTCAGTTGAGACAGATACGACAAACGTTACCACTGTTATCCATCAACGGTCTTTCAAGATATAGGAGAACACTACTGTAGAAGGCGTCTAATATTTAATGGTAGATCTAAGGTGATATTGCGATTATGGTTATTCCTCGGTACAGTAATGAAGTTGCACATATCCTAGCTAAATTGTCTTGTAACGCTCGTGTCGAGCAAGTTTGAGAGTGTAGTTTCGCCTAAGATTGGGCGTATGACTAGACTTGATATTTCATCTTAATAACATGACCTGTTTTCTTTTTAAAAAGTTGTTTCTAGATCAATATTTTAGACTTGGGTGAATCGCGAACTTGTCTTGAGTTAATCAAAATTTTCAACTGAGTCGAGTTCCAATACTTCTCGATTCATCTACATCACATCCTTAATATTTCTATTTAGATTTGAGTTTAAATCGTTAATGAACTACTTCTACGAAGATGATTCTTTTAATTAAAATTTATATTGTCGTTTACTATTATATCACAAAGACCAAACATTGTACAAAAATTATTGATAGGTAAAAATGATAATGGGTTGAAAACGGAACGTTTTTTGTAGTCTCCTAACCCGTTCTTGTTGAGTTAAAAATAACGGATTCTAATCAAATTTTAGTTTTTTTACTTATTTTAAATATGATAACTGGACGTATATAAAAAGGATATTAAGATCTTCTATTCTATCTTTTATCGAATCGATAATATTAAATTTATAATATTTTGTGATCCAAATAATTGAAAGAGGTTAAGGATAAAAGCAAGAACAGAAGAGAGAGAGCCGTCTATGGCCAGCGCAAGCAACAT
>JAYMTO010000274.1:0-13777 GCA_036898065.1 California macrophylla | reverse complement strand
TTATCTCAAGGCCGTGAAGGACATATTTAAAGACAAAAGGGAGAAATACGATGAGTTTCTTGAAGTTATGAAAGATTTCAAGGCTCAAAGGTTTGATCACTCTGTATGATGTTCCATATTATGGTCATTTGTTTACTGAAATCATGCTAACTTTTCTCACAATTCAATGTTGATTATAGAGTTGATACTACCGGTGTCATAGAGAGGGTGAAGGACTTATTCAAGGGGCATCGTGACCTAATTTTGGGTTTCAATACATTCTTGCCGAAGGGCTTTGAGATCACCCTCCCGGAGGAAAAGAAGCCTGTTGAGTTCGATGAAGCTATTAGTTTTGTGAACAAAATTAAGGTTGAAATATTGTGGCATAGTTGAATTTGAAGTGATAGGTTTGTGTTCTGGGGTCTAACATCATATATTACCGTTTTGCAGAATCGGTTCGAAGGTGATGATCGTGTCTATAAATCATTTTTAGACATTTTGAATTTGTACAGAAAGGAAAACAAGTCCATCAATGAGGTTTATCTGGAGGTTGGTTTGTTACTTCTAAACGTTACCAATCTTGTATATTTTGTTATTACATTTTGCTTAGCTCATATATCTGTGGGGTTTTATATTTTGTTTTGTTTTCTTATGATGAGCTATAAATGTATTATGACTTTCGTGCAGATTGCTACACTTTTTCGTGACCACCCAGATTTGCTTTCAGAATTCACTAATTTTCTACCTGATGCTTCGGCGGCTGCCTCTCATTATGGTCTATCTGGTAGAACTTCGATGCTGCGAGAAAGGAACTCTGCTCTTGCTGTTCGACAGATACATCTTGATAGGGTAGTTTACTCTTTGTATGCATTTGTCTGTTCTGCTTTTATGATGACTTTAAAGTTAACACTATCTATGTGCATTGCCAGAAAGAAAGGATTTCGGCATCACATGTTGAGTGGGATCTTAGTGTTGACCGCCCTGATCTAGACAGTGATAGAGCCCTCTTGATTAAAGTAGACCAAGAGCAAAGACGACGTAGTGATAAAGAAAAGGAAAGGAGAGAAAACGGAGACAGGAGAGATCAGGAAGGGGATGACAAAGATTTCAAACATCATGGCAATAGGGACTTTAACGTACAACACTTGCAGCACAAACAGAAATCTGGCCGTAGGCTTGAAGATGAACAACTGCATCCAGGTGGGCAATGCGATCAAAACTTTGGAAACCGTTTGTTTCACTTTTATCTTCTTACAATGATAAATAAATCTGTGAAAAGTGAAACTACTGTTGAATCTAAATTGTTAATAGACCTTCCATTAATTAAGTAATTGCATTGCTCGTCACTGCCAGTTTTGGGGTGTGATTATATGATCATCCTCTTGAAATATTGGTTGGAGTTTTCATTAGCTTCATTCTTCTTACTGATTTTTTCGTATGTTTTTTCCCTTGTTGCTTACTTACATAGATCCTGTTGCTGCAGGTGTTTACAGCCAAGAGTTTGTCTTTTTTGATAAAGTGAAAGAGAAGCTGCGCAATCCTGATGATTACCAGGAATTTTTGAAGAGCCTTAATATCTATAGCATGGAAATAATTTCAAGAACAGAATTGCAATCTTTGGTATGGCTTATAAACATATTTACTGAATTTATCATCAGATCTCATTATTAAATTAGAAGAATATGTTGGAGGTTTAAGCACATGAAGAATACTTGAAATGCACATTAATGTTGGACAATTGACGGATGTTACTTTGTTTGATCAGATTTGGTTATGCAATAAAGGACGGCCCATTCAAAGGGAAAACTTATCATGTATTTAGTTTCTGTGGGAAAAGGAAGAAAAAAGGAAATGAAACGCTAATAGACCGTCAGCAGTCTTCCTAATGTCTGATTAAATAAATTTGTTAGATTGTAGATTCATCTTAAACCTGTTATTGTCAATAGTTGATTTCCGGGTGCTAAGCAAATTTGATGTGATAACCATGTTGGATGACATAGACAGCTTGTCATTGCGGCTAATATCTCATGCCAGTCAATTTATTAGAAGTTCATAGCTTGTCCCAAATAAAAATAAGCTTCTCCAGAGCAATAAATAAAAAGGTGAAGGCGAGCACTATCTCATATGAGATCCAGTGTTTGAATCCTAGTAGGTCACCTGCTTGGGAGCAGTGGTTGACTTAGGTTAGATTTCCTGCTATATTGCTGATAAAAAAAGAAAAAGTTATCCTTGCCAGAATGATTTGCTTGTGGTACAGTGTTATTTTCTCACTTAGCAAAGCTTGATTCTGTCGAACTGAATCTACCTTTTAGTCATTGCAGATCAACTTAAATAAATACTTTATATTGTTATAAAATCTTAAAAGATATAACTTCGGGAAACCGAGTTTTGGGCACACTGACTGAGAAACATTCCTCTGAAAACCATTGGTAACTGACATGATTATGTAGATATGACAAAATACTTTCCTTATTAGATCAATAATTTCTTACACCAACGCTGTCTCAGGTGGGAGATTTACTTGGAAGATATCCAGATCTCATGGATGGGTTCAATGAATTTTTGGCACGTTGTGAAAAGATTGGTAACTGTCTAAACTGATGCTTTAAGTTGCCTGCTTTGTCAGCATTGTATCTAACCCAATTCAATCCTGCAGATGGGCTACTTGCTGATGTTGTGAGTAAAAGTAAGCAAAGTTACTATTCCATGTTATTTAACCTAGATGCTTCTCTAATTATATGGTATCTTGGTTCATCGGTTATTTACTGGGAATGTTTTTTTTTTCTAACTGGGTTAATAATTTCTTGGAGCTAATTAGATTGTCAATGTGAACCTCACACATAATATATTGGAGGCGTTCTCAACTGACATCTCACGTGGCACATGCCAGGAAACCCGGGATCAACTCTGGCTTACATCAGGTCAAGGACAGCGTTTTAATATAGCCTAACCATATAATATGGCCGGGCTATAGAAAAAGGGATAGTCAAACTGATATAAGCTGGATTTAACACTGGGTCTCCTGGCATGTCACCAAGAGACTGCCTGTGCCTTTTCAATATTTTACCTATGAGGTTCCAACCATTGGTGAATGCATTTGGATATTTCAACTTCCTCAGCTATGATCTTACAATTCTAGTTCCTTGCAGAATCCCTGTGGAACAATGGACATATACCCAGATCAATGAAAGCAGAGGACAATGATAGAGATCGAGACCATGAGAGAGATGATAGAGTTAAAGATCAAGAAAACCGAGAAAGGGATAGGAATGTGGGCTTTGGAAATAGAGATGCTGGAGGTCACGGGATGTCTTTATTATCCAGCAAGGATAAGTATATGTCAAAACCCATTCAGGAACTTGACCTCTCTAACTGTGAGCGTTGCACCCCTAGCTACCGCCTTCTGCCAAAGAATGTATGCTGCACTTCACTAATTTCTTACTTCTTCCATCCATATCTAGTGCCCTAGTTTTTTTTTCATCTGGAAATGTGTGCATTTTTAAGAAACTAAAGCAGTCGACCTTATTGTCAGTTAAACATAAGTTTAAGAAGAGGTGAAAGAATAAATAACTCTTTCCCTTTACATAATCAGGACACTCATTTTGGATGGAGTTAGTGCATGTATTTGGATCTATTGATATTCTTATTTGTGTTATGTTTCTACCATGCAGTATCTAATACCTTCAGCAAGCCAGAGAACAGAGCTTGGTGCAGAAGTACTGAATGACAATTGGGTATCTGTCACCTCGGGCAGTGAGGACTACTCTTTTAAACACATGCGCAAAAATCAGTATGAAGAAAGCCTGTTCCGATGTGAAGATGACAGGTTGGAGCTTTCCTATGATTTTATTTTCATTTTCTTTCCCTTTATGCTTTACCGTTTGAAGAAAGTCTGTGTGACTTAATGTTGTAGAGGCATGAAGTAATTATGGTAGGATTGTATTTATTATTGTTCTCATTGTCCATTATTGTTTGATTTTCTATAGCTATGACATTTCCATTTTTGTACTAAGTTTGGAATCTTTTGGTGATTTCTAAATTTTGCATGTATCACTTACATATCATTCACTTAATGTATTGATCAATATTTTGGTAACTTTTACCTTTTGTTGACAACCTTCATTTAATATTGCCAGATTTGAGCTGGACATGTTGTTAGAGTCTGTCAATGTAACGACCAAGCGCGTCGAAGAACTATTAGAAAAGATCAACAATAACTCAACCAAAACAGACAGACTTGATAGTCCAATCCGTATTGAGGAACACTTCACAGGTTACAATCTGATTTATGGAGCATAGTTCCAGGATAGCCATTAATTCGTATTTTTTCCTTCTCTTTATTTAATTTGAGACCACATCTGTTTTGTAGCTCTGAATTTAAGGTGCATCGAGCGCTTATATAGTGATCATGGGCTTGATGTGATGGATGTGCTAAGAAAAAATGCACCTCTTGCTTTGCCTGTTATATTAACTCGATTGAAGCAAAAACAAGAAGAATGGGCAAGATGTCGTGCTGATTTCAACAAAGTTTGGGCTGAAATTTATGCTAAGAATTATCATAAATCGCTTGACCATCGTAGTTTCTACTTCAAGCAACAGGATTCAAAGAGCTTGAGCACAAAAGGTGGTTTACTAATTGGAATCAAGATATTTATGAGATTCATAATGTACTAGTTTGATATTGATATTCTCCCTGCTTAATTAGGTTGTCCTTTTTGAACGGCAATTGTCGTAAACTTTTCTAAATAAACAGCTTAAATTGGCAAATTAACTATTATGTTCAGATTCAATGTACTAATTGAATATTCCTGAAACTTCTAAATGTACTGATTCTTGAATTCTCACGACTTCATTGTTATGTACTTTACAGCCTTATTAGCAGAAATCAAAGAAATAAGCGAAAAGAAGCGAAAAGAAGATGGCGTGCTCCTGGCTGTTGCTGCTGGAAATAGGAGACGTGTCATTCCAAATCTGGAATTTGATTATCCAGATCCAGAAATCCACGAGGATCTGTATCAGCTCATTAAATATTCTTGTGCAGAAGTATGTACAACTGAACAATTGGATAAAGTGATGAAGATATGGACAACCTTCTTGGAGCCCATGCTTGGTGTTCCTTCGCGGCCTCAGGCTGCCGAGGATACTGAAGATTTCGTGAAAGCCAAGAATCATGTCATAAAAGGGGGTGCTGCTAGTCTTGGCGAGAGTGGATGTAGTCCTGGCCGTGCTGCTGCTGCAGTTAACTCTAAACAAATAAATTCTTCCACGAATGGAGATGACAGCATTCAACCTGAACAATCAAGTTCTTGTAAGATGTGGGTGACAAATAAGGACAAAGATGTTTATCTTGATCGTATTGCACATAAAAATGATGCAATCTGTAATATCCAACAAGGTAATGTATCTATGGTGGACGAAATGTCTGAGGTTAGTAAAATTGCTAATTCCAACGAGCGGTTGGGCAATTCAAATGCATTACTTGCTAACGGAGTAGAGCAAAATGGAAGAAATAACATAGAGAATACATTAGGTTTGTGAATGCTCTATGAATTCAATTTGATTCTGCTACATTCTTGAACCTTTTATGACAAGTTATTCTTTTAGTTTTTCATTTATTCCAATACGAGCAAGTGTTCTGAGATATATTTTCCATTGCAAGGGCTTAGTACTACTACTTCCAGACCTAGCAATGTCACTGTTGAGGGTGGGCGGGAGATACGGTCAAGCGGTGATTTACCTTCATCAGAGGTATGACTAAATGTGACTAATATTCCAATTATAATTGACATGCACATTTTTAGTGGTGATTGTTCAACTGTTCTATTGATATCATTTCATTCTTTACTGCTTGAAGTATATAAAAACATTTGTCAAGTGCATGTTGAAAGAACATTGAGTTTTTTTTAATGAACAACCAATGCTTGCCAATAGTTAGATGGTCAGCTGAAGTCATTTTATTGGGCATCTGGTTAGTGGTAGATATGAATAAACTTATCTACAGAATTATAATGAGATGAACATCCTTGCAAATATATTGAGATAATTCACAGTTCCTTGAGCTTTCAGAGTAAGTTTCTATCTTGAGTTCATATACTAATTTATTAATGGCTCAAAGTATACTTGGTATTCTATCTAAATTTGATATATCTTATAAGAAGGATTTGTTACTCTTTGCATCTCTGAACTTTAACTACTTGGATTATAAGTAATTAGCAATCTTGTCTACCTTTTTTGTCAGGAATCATTTTGAAACTTCTTAATTCACTCTATATTTCTCAAGTGAAGGTGCTAAGCTATATTAAACCTTATGATGCTATTCTTTTTTACTAGCTCTCACTAGTTAAGTCAGTGTAACATATTTCCGGAATCATGGAATTTGGAATGGTTAAGGTTAGAACTTCATTTAAGAATTGAGTCAGATGAGGGGATGTTGAGCTTTTTGTTGGATTATTTGCCATTTTTGTCCCTAAAGTTTGAGAAAGTCAGCCATTTTAGTAATGAAGTTTGGGCTAAAATATAGTCCCCATTGGCCATTGGTAGTCAAACCATTAAGTCTGCTAAAAAGTAATTTTAGGACATGTGTCAATGATTGGTCTGAGATTTGGCACATCAGCACATTCAATGGTTTGACTAACATGGACTAATGGTAAGTACTATTTTGGCCCACTTTTTGAAACTTTGGGGATTGAACTGACCCAACAAAACTCAAGGGACTAAAGTGGTAACTTTTCGCAAACTCTCAGGACCAAAATGGTTAAAAATCCATTATGTTTTAGTGGTCACATCATATAATGAACCTTTTCATAAAGATCGTTGTGTTTTTTTAATTGATGTTTCAGGGTGTCGATTGTACAAAACCTATTGTATCTGCTAATGGGGTGATGGTGGAAAGCATAAAAGTCAGTAGATTTTGTGAAGAATCTGTTGGACATTCCAAAATCGAAAGAGAAGAGGGTGAGTTGTCTCCTAATGGAGATTTTGAACAGGATAATTTTGCAGTCTATGGAGAAGCTGGATTGGAGGTTGGCCTAACGAAGGTAAAGGATAATGCTGCAAGTAGGCAATATCAGTCCAAACATGGAGAAGAAGAAATATGTTGTGGAGAGGCAGGAAGAGAAAACGAGGTTGAAGCAGATGATGAAGGTGAAGAAAGTCCTCAGAGGTCATCAGAGGACAGTGAGAATGCATTCGAGAATGGGGATGTCTCTGGAAGCTCATCTGGCGATGGTGAGGATTGCTCCCGTGAAGAGCATGAGCAAGATGGAGATCACGATGAGAATGAGAATAAAGTTGAGAGTGAAGGTGAGGCTGAAGGCATTGCTGATGCCCAAGGTGTTGAAGGAGATGGAGCATCTTTACCACTTTCTGAACGTTTTCTATTATCTGTGAAGCCTCTTGCAAAGCATATTCCTCCGTCATTGCATGATAAAGAAAAAGTATCTAGGGTTTTCTACGGGAATGGTTCCTTCTATGTGCTTTTTAGGCTTCACCAGGTAGCTTGGGTTTTATATTTGTTTCATCAGGAGCTTTCTTATTCCATTGGTCTCATGTACTTACATTACTTATTATTTTATTATTTTTCAATTTTTTAACTTATCCGACACATAAAATATACGTTAGGCATGTTTGACCCGATAAATATTTCCGATCATTCAGCAAGGCATCAAAAAAGTTGACTGACCCGACTCTACAACATGTGTCGAGTAGAATAACCGACCATACTCCGCGACGTTTTTGTCGATTCAATAATGATGAATAAAAAAATTGACATGAATAATCGATTTATTAAGCTTTCAAAAAACCCATACAAAAATTGGGCCATCAAATTATAAGGCCTACAAGTTTGAGCTTCGGTTATAACATACAAATTTCTTAAAGTGATTCAATCTAATTCCCGAATTAAGAAAGTAACTAGAATTCCTATTCCAATAACAATTACTACTTCATCACTTATAAATAACACCATTACATATGTGTGTGTCATTGTTCCACATAGGAATATTCTTGAGAAAATAGTAAAGAAGTGACATAAACTTTTATATTGATGTAAATGATTGATGTTATAGTTTAGATCGGATCTGTAAACTTGTTTTCAGATGCAGAGCAGGTTCGGGAACCTTTTCAAGTTGCTTATCAAGTCCCAATCTTTTCAAAATTCCATTTTTGTCCATGAATTACAAAATGTATAAAAACAAATCCTAAAACATCTTTAAATTATATCACAAAAATCTCAAAAATAAATAAGGAGTTGAAAATATTTGACAACCGATATTTGAAAATGAAAATAAAATTTATGGGGATGAAAATTGACAATACACATTATATTAAAACTTGAAATATATATATATATATATAATGTATATAAATTGTAGATGAAAATATGTTATATTTGATATTTGAATTTTTTATTATAAAAAAGACTGAAAAATATTTTATATTTTATTTTTATGTATAATGTTTAATATTTTGAAGGGTATTTTTGTCCTTTCATTCCTTTTTAACATAGTGTAACTTAAAAAAATGTTAATGGTACCAATTTACTTCAAAATGAAATTAACATGTACAACCTACAAATTAATTATTCTAAACAACACTTTTTTTTCATCGTCCCTTAGTTATAAGATGATCAGTTAAATATGAAAATATTCTAAGTTAGAAGTTCAAAAACTAATAGAATATGATACTTATGATTTGGATTCACGGCTTTGTTCAGTTGCTCACATGGCACAGCAGCAAAATCAAATGACCTAGAAACTGTATATGGTTGCTTTTTCTTGATAGAAATGAGTCATATTATTAAGTTATAATATCGATACAAGTCAAACGGCAGACCTCAGTCGGGACTACAGACTCTTACACCCATTCTAGTCGAACGAAACAAGCTAACTGTGCAAAGCTATGTGCAAGGCTATGTGCAACTTCATTGCTACTACGAGAAATAGCACGAACCACAACATTACTGAGACCCACAATCAATGACCAAATGTCCTCTACAATAATACCCTTCTCTACCGCAAAAGCACGCTAGCGAATAACAGCTACGACATTCATCGCGTCTGTCTCAACGGATCCCACCAACCACCCTCCAACAATACACCACTCTAGTCCCTAATAAACTGCTAGACAACTCCGCAATATGAGGGGTATGTATCCCGCTAATAAAATTGATACGAGTCTCAACAATCGTCCCATTACATGACATTTACCAAAAAAAACATATGATGTTCAAAAACTTTCTATTTGGTCATTACAAAATCGTTAGCTGTAAAGTCAACAACTTCAATAGCACTCGTTCCTGTTATTTAGGGATTGAATTTAGATTATTTAATTTAACTTCTCTAAGAAATAAAATTTTGTTAATTACAAAAATATATTTATAAAATTAGACATAGGAACCCTTTATTATTTGGATTTTAACACCTAGAAGACACCACTTCCTATTTTGCGTGGTCCATGATAAGGCAGAACTGGTGGCTCACTACTTCCTCGGACACTACTTACATGTCAAAAACAACGCAATTGGTGTGCTGCTTATTACTTGTCGTGTTCGTATATTGTTTTTGGTTTTCATTTTAATAAGTTTAGTTGAACTGATGATCTGTACGATCACAAAAATAAATAAATATATAAATTTTAAATTGAATAAAATGACATCAAAGAGTTCGTACATACCCAATGAATAGTTGTTGGTAGAAGAAAAAAGTTCATTTATTACGTAAATTGGATTACAATATATGTAGTTTTTTTATATACAATATATGTAGTTAGACATTCAAAAGAGAAGATGGAGATTCTTTCAAAAAAAGAAAAGGAGAAGATGGAGCTTATTTAGATACATATATAACCCAATGAAAAGGGAGCAAATTAAGTATTATTTGATCTGTAGTAGCTAGAAACCAGTTATTGTATATCCTCCGTCAACACAAATAACTTGACCGGTGATGTAAGAAGCCGCCGGGAGGCAAAGAAATGCCACCAGCGATGAAACCTCCTCAGGCTCCCCTATGCGGCTTATCGGGGTTCGATCCAGTAGTTTCATATATTGTTGTAAAACAGAAACATCCTGATAACGAATAATTAAGTATTGAACGTTAGTAAAATTCGATGTTCCTCGACAAAAAAATGTTGGTAAGATCATTTGACAAACAAAACGATGAAAAAGTAATACAGAAACTACATCTGTATTTTTAGTCGAAATCTAGTAACCTTCACTATAGGAGCGATTTTGGTCTTGACACCCCATGGAGCAACAGTATTTACGCGGATGCTATCTTCCGCCCATTCGCACGCCAAGTTCTTTGTAAGTTGGTTCATTGCTCCTGAAAAAAGAAATAGTTGAACGACCGGTCTCTTCTCTAACCGATTACCAAATTGTATCGAAACGTACCTTTTGAGGCAGCATAAACAGAAATTGCAGGCAGAGCGATCATACCCGCAATAGAAGAGATAAAGACAATGTTTCCGGATCCGGAGGCCTTCAAGAGGGGATGGGAAAGCTGGGAGAGATGGTAAGGAGCCTCGAAATTGGTACTCATCACCTCCATGTAATCTTCGTAGCTATGTTCCGTTGCTTTCTTTAACATACTCATTCCAACGCTATTTATCTGAAGAACATACGTCGAGTTATAATTGAACTCACTAAACCTTGAATTTTACGAAAATACTTACGAGAATGTTGAGCTTGCCACCGAAAATGGAGGAGACAGTCTCGATCAGCTCCACTCTTTGGTCCTTCGATGAGACGTCACAAACGGAGCCACTCACTTGAAAACCCTTGTTCCTCCATTCTTGCACTCTTTGGTCAATCTCTGTTTGGTTACGCGAACAAGTGTGCACTGTTGCTCCAAATGCTGCTAGTTCTTCAACCACAGCATATCTAGCATTAAACATTTATATATGTTTCTTAGATCAAAATATGCATAACAAGTGCTAATAAAAAGACAAAATCAACCCTTCAAGGGGATTAAGAGCAAACCCAATTCCCTTGGTTCCACCGGTTACGAGAGCGGTCATGCCTTTAAGAGACCATCTTTTGTTTCTGCAACTTGGCTCTGCCATTTTTGCTTTTCTTCTTACTCCAACTCTTGTTGATTTCGTCAATTTATGTACACATTTTAATGAGTGTGATATATATATGATGGGATAGGTCTCTCTTACATGTCATTCACAATTTCTAGATAAAAAATTGAACTTAGATTTTTTTTGTTGATAAAAGATGTATTTTATTGCTCAAACGGCTGAATCTGAAGCCACAGTAGACAATAAGGTGGGGGACAGGTGATACCCTTCCTGACCTGGTCTACATACAGAGCAATCTTAGCTAAATTATGAGTTGCTTTTCGTCTAATAAAAGTAATTGAACAAGAGGCTCGAACATACAAAAGGTGCTTGCAGTCTCTAATAATCAGCCTCAGTTGAGGGTAAGGACATGCCGAATTACCGAGTGTGTGGCACAGAACATGGCACTCTGACTCCACCTTAACCCACTCCCACGGTTTCGCCAGCATCGACTTCAATGCTTCTCGGAAGGCTACGGCCTCCACTATGGTCGGGCTTAAAGGGCTCTGAATCACCTTTGTCGACCACCCGATCACCTGACCCTAGTGGTCTCTCGCCAGCCATCCCAGCCCCCAGTGCCCCTCCGACCCAACCATCCCGGCATCGACGTTGACCTTTACTACTCCTTCCATTGGCTTTACCCAATGTTGCAAGGTTGGAACGTGTATAGGGGGGCTAGCCAAACTGTCTTCTGCCTCCCTCCATGCTTCCAGCTCCACTTGTGCCCATCGAACAACCTGTGAATGGGTGGTATGCTTGTCCGACCAAACTCGCTCATTCCGTGTCGTCCACAAGCTCCAACACACCACCAGAACCAGTCTCACCTCCTCTTCCGTCGTGTCCCGGATCAACGGACCCAACCACTCCAACACATGAGTATCGTCCGGTATGCCAGCCAAATGTAGCACTTCGTTCGAGCACTGAGTTGCATAGCTGCAGGTCCGAAATATGTGCGTCACCGATTCTGGCATGTGGTGGCAGAAAGGGCGGTTTGCCTCCACCGAAACTCGCCAGATCTCGGGTTGGTAACAACCCATTCAGCAATCTCCAAGTCAGTTGTTTTATTTTGGGAGGGACCGTCGCCCCCCACAGCCTAGACCACATGTTGTCATGGCTTGTGTCCTCCCATATTCTGGACCATCGGGCCTGCACTCTATATGCACTTTTCACACTGTAGACCCCACTTTGTTCTTCTCGCAACGCCCACCTATCGTCCTCAAACGTCTAGCTCAGTTGGATTTGCCGCACCAACTCTCAATCTCTATCGGTTAGCACATCTTGCAGAACCTCTTCATCCCACACCCGCTGCCCCGGAATCATTAGATCCGCAACCCTTTTATCAACTAGTCTTTGGCTCTCTGTAACCACTAACAGGTTCGCTGCTGGTAACCATGGAGTGTTCAATATTGACGTACCCTTGTCATCTCCAATTACCCTTTGTACCCCATGCTTGAGAAGCTCTCGAGCTGCCACTATGCTTTTCTATGTGTAGATTGTGTCCTATCCTTGTTGTCCAAAAATATCCTTACGCATAATATCAGGCTTTATAAACCTTCTCCACGAGGCTATCCTCATTCACCAAAATCCGCCAAATTGTTTGGCAAGTAATGTGAGATTGAAGTCGTGAAACTCTCTGAAGCCCAGACCACCTTGGTTTTTATGCCTGCAAAGCTTGTTCCATCTCGTCCTGTGTATTCTCCGTTCTTTCCCTCCCTCTGTTCTCCACCAAAAATTTTCCATTATTTGCTCAATATCCTTAATTAGTGTTTCGGGGAAAAGGAACACACCCATTGAATATGTGCGTATTGCCTATGACACTGCGTTGATCAACACCTCATGTTCGGCCTTTGAGAGAAACTTATTCGTCGAAATCTCAACCCTCTTCTCTACTTTGTCTCGCACAAACCTCAAAGCTTTTTGTCAGCCTCTTCCTATCATGTTGGGGAGACTCAAATATAATGAACTGTTGTCCTCCTCCGGAATCCCCAACCTTGTACATATTGCTACCCTTATACCTTTCCCACATTACCACCAAAAAATATGGATGACTTTTGATAGTTCACAATTTGTCCAGAGGTTTTTTCATAGTTGGTTAGGACCTCTTTTAGGCTCTCTGCTTCTTCTTCTTCTTTGGCTTTACAGTAGACGTAGCCATCATTTGCAAAATGTAAGTGTGATATCGGAAGTGCTCCCCAAGCCACTTTACACCTGTGTAATCTCCCGTGTCCTACATGGTCTAAGATTAGTGTAGATAAACATTTAGAGAAAATCAAGAAGAGGTAAGGAACAACGGGTCATCTTGTCGTAATCCTCTCTCCGGTACTACCAGCCCCATAGGCCGCCCCCTAGACACCACATTCATACGGACAATGGATACACATCGATAGACCATATCTAACCATACTCAGTCAAATCCCATCTTCTCCATGACCGCTATCAAAAAACCCCATTCGACCCTATCATATGTCGTGCTCATATCCAGCTTTAAATCCATATGCCCTGTCAAACCCGTTCGTTGCCTTTTCAGGTGGGGTAATACCTTAAAGGAGATCAGGATATTATCTGTTATCAATCTTCCCGTGACAAAGGCGCTTTGATATTTCAAAATAATTTTAGGCATGAGTCCTTTCATCCTGTTAGCCATAACCTTTGATATAATTTTGTATAGAACATTGCACAACGCTATTGATCTTAACTCTCTCATAGTCATCGGGTTACTTACTTTCGGTATCAGGGCCAG
>JAYMTO010000273.1:0-13784 GCA_036898065.1 California macrophylla | reverse complement strand
TGAGTTGATAATTTATACTTATCGAGTTGATAAAAATGCGATTAAAGTGGATGAAATTTGTTGCTAGAGTTGATAAAAATATGATTATGATTTATCTTCATTTTTTTTTTGTATTTATCAATAACGTAGTCATGCTTTATCACATATATTTGTGTTGTTTGTAATCGTGTACAATTTGTTACTGGTTATGGTACTTGATTTATCATCATTTCTTTATTTATTTATCAATAACGTTCTCATGATTTATCACATATATTTGTGTTGCATGTAGTCGTATAGATAAAAACAATTATACACAGTTGATAAAATATTCAATTGCACATGTATATTAACATCTTCCACAAGTACACAAACCAATAGAAAACCAAACAAACAAGATCAACGTCATTCGAAACCAACAACCTTGTATAAACCCCAAAATAGCAACAACTATCATCACTAGAGTTTGAAACTACAACTACAGGGGGGAAACACAAACAAAACTTGAAAGACCAGAAAAATCATCTTATAGAAAGGAAAAGATGTTAAAACATCATGAAACCATAAATTCTCAAATGCAAAGATATAAAATCGCAAAAAACAACACGCACTTTACAAAAAAAAAAACTAAATCGGTGAAAAATAGTAGAATCATACCCAAGGTTGACGAAAACAAAAAAAATCATATGATTCCTTGTTGCAACAACTCCGAGGAAGTTCTCGGTGAAAAATGTTTGACCAAAATCACAAATCAGAACTCCATAATTTGAATCAATAGATGATTACGAGTGCAAATGGAGAGAGGAGAAGACTCGAGAGAATAAACAAATCGATTCTAAAAATCATAAAATCAGTTCACTCCAAACCCTAACCTATTTGAGAGGCAAAGTTAGGAAAATACCCCTCAAAATATATATAATCCATTTTTTCTATGTATGACCACTTACAAATTGTACGATAAATCTCATCCCTTGATTTTATAAATGAATTTCTTGAATTTGTTCTCTAGTTAGTAGGATGACAGGATGTTCTCATTAGAACACTTGTCTTCTCATTATTTTAATAATATTGTGAAATAGTAATCCATATGGCCTAAAATGACAGGATGTTCTCGTTAGAACACAATAAGATATGGTAAGAAACTTCATGTGTTATACTTGATTGCTTTAAATAAATCATGTTCTTTTTTTATGTGTTATACTTGGTTGCTTTAATTTGTTCTTCATTAATTTGTGTTGCTTGTTTATGTTGATATTATTGATACAGTGTAACATTTGACGTCCATAACAGTGTAATATTTGATGTTCATAAATAACGTATTTTAACAACAATAATTATTAAGGCAAGGTATTACTAAAAACATTGCATAACAAGCAATGCAACAACTTAGTTATAAATTAACACACAGAAAACGGATAAAATTTGTAAAACGAGAAGAACACTCACTTCTTTTATATTTTGCTTTAATGATTTGTTAACTCAGAGTTTGAAGACTAAAATACTCTGGGCTGGTTGACAAATCCTGTCAACGGAAACATCCCAAGTCTAGCTAGGCCCAACTTGTGGACGTCATCGTGGTTGTATACTCACTTGGCCGCCATTGGAGAAGGTTTGGTGCGTAGCCAGTAGACATCAAAAAGCCAAAACGACAGAGACCGAAGAGAAATGAAATGCAACTTGTCTTTTAATTAATTAGAAAACAAAATGGGATTATTGAAATTTGGATTAGTCCAGATTTCACTGTCACTACGGCCACTCCATTTCCTCCCCAAACCCAAATTTGTTCTTTTTACCCACAAATTCACCTACCCATCATCTTCATTTGCATTTGCAACGAAGAGGGTACTCGTCAGAGCGGTTTCTACTTCGCAGCAAGGATCAGCACCACCAAAAATGGTCAAAGCTATTAGGGTTCATGAACTTGGTGGACCTGAGGTATTGTTTTCTTCTCTTCCTTGTAAAGTTTAGATTTTTATATGATCTTGCCGATACGGTGTTCTTGTTTTCATCAGATTGTGAAATCCCTGATTTCATTTTTCTCTGTTTTGCACTGGTTCATGAACTCGGTGGACCTGAGGTATTAATGCTGTTGTGGTTATTTTGATCGAACTACTTGTAGTTGGATTGTTTTTTAACTGAAATTTGTGCATGCTGAGTGGATTATGTATGATCTCTTTGGTGATACTGCTTTTGGGTTGGGAGTTGGGACCTTATCATCATTTGGGACCTCAGGTTCTGAGTTGTGGTTCGTTAGTAGTTCTGTAGTAATCTGGAGGTGTTGGGTTTGCCTTTTTTTATTTTGTAAGTTATGTCATTATCATGGTTAGAGAAATAATCATGAAACAAGTGTTTAGATTGTACGAAGGTAGATTCTACTGTAATTGCACTACATGAAGAAGGGATATTTTATTTGGTCATTTAAAGTATGTCTTAATGTGTTTTGCTAGTGGATATCTATTTGAGATGAAATTCTTTTATTTCTGTTCATGTTCTGCACTCTATTGTTTCTTTTATGGATTTGGGTTACTTGCTCCACCTGACTTGTATAGGTGTTTTTGGAACATCCATTTATTTACTAGAGGGTTAAATTGCTCACAGGTCTTGAGGTGGGAGGATGTGGAAATAGGAGAGCCAAATGACGGGGAGATTCGAGTAAAAAACAAGGCTATTGGAATTAACTTCATTGATGTGTACTTCCGCAAAGGAGTTTATAAGGCTGCCACTATGCCCTTCACGCCAGGTATGCTGTTATCTTATTGAGAAAATTAGTTTTTATTAGTTGTTACACAGTAAAAATGAAAACTGGAAAGTAGTTGTCCACGCTAGCGATGTCTTTTGGTCTGTTAGTAAAAGCATGTCTTGTCTCGTGGGGTATAGTTTCCCAATAAACTAAATGGTGAAGTCATCAGCTTAAATTTTTTGTTGGTTGTTGCAACAAATGCTGAAGAAAATGTAACAATTCTGTAGGAAACATGCTGTAATTTCAGAACCATTCCTTAAAGATGGTGGTGTAACTATTGCATGTACTTCAGTTATTTCCATAATCAGGAGATCATTGTATGCAAATAAAAATACATTACTTGTGAAGTTCCTTTGCTTCCTGAAATGTAAATTGTCTTAAGTCATTGGTTATTGAATCTTCCTTAATTCACCTGGGAGACTCTGCTTCTCCGCAGTTTGGAATTTCTCTTCGTGGTAATGTGGTTTTATCTGACAGAAAATAGGATCAGTTGATTATTGGTTGTTCACAATCTTTGCAAATATTACTTAGATAGCTTCTGGAGCTCTGATTTTCTTAATCTATCTGGTTGACCTGGTAAATCATTGTTCTTTCAAGCATGAGTTAGCATTGAAACTCTAAACCTTGAAGAAACAACGCTCTGTTAGCTATTTCTTTCATCAGCAATAAATGCATGTATGGGGATTGGAATCAGTGACCTCATACTTATTATATGAGGTCTCTGCCACTTCACCCACAACCTTTGGTTTCTGTTAATTGTTGTTGTCCAAAAAAGGTGAAGTAGTTTCTGCTGTTATAGTTGTTGCTTTTTTGGTGTATTGAATTGATTTGCCTTCTATTGTATTAGCAGAAAGTTGAATTGATAGAAGGTAGGCATGTGTAGTAATGCTTGGTGAACTATATGGGTAGCTTTTCCAATGTCAAATTCAGCAACAGTATCCTAGACTATTGCTATAGTGCCAATGTTAATGTTGGGCACTTCACATACTGAATGCTTGAACGATAGGATTCACATAATATTCCGTGCACGTGTTGGTGGCTTGAATTTTAAGCATATGAATTTATCTCTCCATGTGCAAGATTTTTCACCATTTTCAAAGATTAGTTTTTATAGATTATAGTACATGCTGTAATGCCAAACCTTTGAATCAGACTTCTCCCGCAAAATCATTATCATGTTGTTGTGTGCTCCATAGTCCACCTACCTGCTCTATGGTGTGAGAAATGGTGTGTTATTGTAGTTGGTAAAGTTGGTTTCTGAACCCTGTAATAATCATTATATTATTTTCGCAGATCATATTATTGTGAAGAAATAAACAGTTTCCCTGTAGTTTCTAGGTTGGGATTTGAAAGCAATTCCAAATTTCCAATTTCATTCATGTTGCAGGTATGGAGGCTGTTGGAGTGGTGACGGCTGTGGGTCCTGTACTAACTGGCCGACAAGTTGGTGATCTTGTGGCTTATGCTGGTACTCCAATGGGCTCATATGCTGAAGAGCAGATCCTCCCGGCAAACAAAGTTGTGCCTGTCCCTTCTTCTATTGATCCTGTTGTTGCTGCTTCCATCTTACTTAAGGGCATGACAGCTCAATTTCTACTCCGCCGCTGCTTTAAGGTAAGTGCCCCTCCGACTGTTTCTTCATAGCGTGTTCTATTACACTGTAAAAGGGTGTAAGAAACATGAGCAGTTGACTACTTTTGATGCAACTGCTTGATGGTTTACTGATTTGGGAACTCTTTTACGATCTTCAATAGAATGCATTACTTTGATTGTAAAACCTTATATATCCATATTTTCACCTGTCCTTTTGTTCTCGTTGTTTTATTTCATCCAAAATAGTTTCCCTTCTGCTACATTTTTTTAGAAATACGAATAAATTCTATTGTATTACAGGTTGAACGTGGGCACACAGTCCTTGTTCACGCAGCAGCTGGCGGGGTCGGTTCTTTATTGTGTCAGTGGGCAAATGCCCTTGGTGCAACTGTTATTGGGACTGTGTCAACCAAAGAGAAGGCAGCTCAAGCCAAGGATGATGGTTGCCACCATGTCATAATATATAAAGAAGAGGATTTTGTTGATCGTGTAAATGAGATAACATCGGGCAATGGGGTTGAAGTTGTATATGATTCTGTGGGAAAAGATACTTTTCAGGTAATGGCTCTTTTTCTTGTGTCAATTTCAACAGAACCTTCATTTGTTACATATACTGAAACATATTGATAGACACATTAGTTTGACTTTAACAGTAACGAATCTTCAGAGTTAGTTAGGGATGCAATTTGAGCTATCTGTGTGGATTCAACTCTGAAAACAGACAAGGCATAAGGGCCAGTTTAACCGAGGCAGTGCCAGCCCAAGCATAAGGCCACTAAACCCTAGGCTTTAGGCCTCAAATTGACAAGACCTCCAGATATTTTCTATTTCTTTTGAAAAAGTTTACAATAATTGTTTTAACTTATATTTAGTTTTAATTTAAAATGTTTTCTTAAGCCCAAAATTGAAATAGAGCCCACATGGGAAATCCATTTCTCAAACCCTTTATATTAGATCACTGTCTTGATAACAACAAACACTTGAGAAATTCCATATTTGTAAGAGAAAAGTTACCAAATTGTCGTCAAACTGATATTGATGGTTTAGGCTATACACGTAAAGAAATAATACTTCAATTGAGACGCTCAATTACATCAAAAACTTTAGTTCTCTTCCGAATGCATATATTCCCATAGAATAGAATGTTAACAATGGTTATTGGGTAGAAAGAAGTTTTCCAAAATTAGAAGTGAAAGAATTACATAAGATCGATAATGTTACAAAAAAAGATTAAATGTTTGATTTGTCTTGTTGAACACTAAATGGCAAGGAAAAAGAAGGGGAAAAAGCTTAAGGGAGACTTGTCTAAATGGAGTTTTAATGATCTTCAAAATAGAAGTTGTTACACGTCAGAAACTCAAGACACCTGAGCGTGGTCAGGTTAGGTTAGGTCAGTAGGCACTCTATAATGTGTTATCTGCAATAATACCTTCTGATTGGTAACTTAATGACACTCAGGGATCATTGGACTGCTTGAAGATTCGTGGGTACATGGTGAGTTTTGGGCAGTCATCGGGTGCACCAGACCCACTTCCATTGTCAGCGCTTGCAGTGAAATCCCTGTTCCTAACGAGGCCATCTCTAATGCAATACACTGCTACTCGGGATGAGCTGCTGGAAACTGCAGGGGAGGTATTTGCTAATGTAGCAGCTGGTGTTCTGCGGGTTCGTGTTAATCACGCATACCCTTTATCTGAAGCAGCAAAGGCACATGCTGACCTTGAGAACCGGAGAACATCTGGGTCAGTTGTGTTGTTACCATAAGGGTTCGATTAAGCATCCAATAAAAAACCCTTGTCTGCTTCCAGCTACTTTTGGGGGATTTTCTTGTTTTGGTTTGCATATTTGAAATGTTTAGTGAGAGCCATAAACTCCATCTTATTTCACCTGTTAATTGTTGCAAGTTAACTGTTTAACAAACATCAGCTAGCAATGGAATGAATTCCATTTGTGATTAAATGTTGATAGTTGAGTATATGCATCGTAACAAGTGTATCTTGTAATTAGCTATAGAAAGTAACTAACAGCTGGACCAACTTAACAAACACACACCATATTATCAAACTCAATTTGTGGGAAAAAAACAGAAGAAAAAACACTTTTACAACCTTTTTATTTTAGTTCCTTGCAAGAAACTCAATACATCGTGTTACAACAATTATATACAACTCTTAAAATTGCATTTTTCTCATTTGATACATGTAATTGTTACACCTCTCCTTTGTTAAGTACACCTTTATAACTCTACCAATGGAGTCCGTAACTACCTGCCTGCATGAGGGGATGTGCGAAGTATGCACCTAGTGTCAATGCGGTAATTGTCAAATAAGGCAATCGAATAAATTCCTTGTAGTAATCTTCAGGTAACTTTTGACGTCCTTCAAGGATAGCTGCAAATGGAATGATGCTTGTTCGTTCCTTCGCAGCTTCAAAAGCCTCTCCATATCGTATAGATAATCTCCTGTCTCCATTCCAAGCACCAAACAGATGATGTCCAATTAAGCCAACAGAGGCTGCAACAGCCACAGAGTTCCCGATCCAGACGGTGTGAGCTATGCACCAAAGTACCTGCCCAACAAACTGGAGAGATGTACATAGCATATATAGATAAGTTTGTTACAAGAACAAAGATTGAACGAGCCATTTTCCCATGCTTTTAATACTGTAACATATTACGGTGAATGGTCATTACATTATATCTACTACAGTTAGTAGGGATAAAATGATCACAACAGGTTAAATCTAGGACATGCAGATCATCAAAACACACCCAGAATTCATCCCAATATGCCTTAGATATATGTAAAATGTTTTCCCAAATGCTCAGAAAAGAAGTTCCCCAATGTAAAAGGACATAAAAATCCTGGATACTACATACCTGTGGGTGCCTGGTAATTCTCATGATTCCAGTTTCCCAAAGATGCATTTTAGGCTTATCAACAGCGGCAACCTCCAATAGATTAAAGGTTGAAGGATAAAGAAAAAAGAAAGAAACGAAATTGGAAAGCCACACAAGTTCATGGACTGCAGGCGTGCTCTGGAGTTGCCATAACTGCATCCCATCATATCTATGGTTGATGAAGTACACCTGAAAACAAGTTCTTAGTTGATGGAAAAGAAACTATCATTTAATCCCAAATAAAGCCTTCTCCGTTTGAAGAGAATGCTCCATTTGTTTGAGCAAAAATGACTTCTTCAAAATGTCGGGGGTACTCACAATGGTGCTAACAGCTAGTGGTAGAGATACCCCCGCAAACAAGACACGGAATGCACGTTCTCCAATAAGCTTCTCACCCGCATCTCGGAGACTAGCCAAACCACTATGAACCACAGCAAATATAAGAATGAGAATTAACATCACAACCTGCATAACCACATTTCACAGGTCAGCTTTTTGTCATCAAAAGCATAATATAAATCACCTGTGCATCAATAAACAACAATACAAGTAGTCTAAATGAAAAGGATGAAATGATTGTCTACATAGCATTTTTTGTATACTAACAAGTCAATGATCATTTCAATCCAATCGTTTTATAATTTATTTCCATCTATATATCACATGCAGTATCAAAAGTTTTAGAAACTTGAAAACATAATTCTCCCCCAATACCTTCTGTGTTTCAGTATAGGTTCAGATAATGACGTCACAGCTCATATTTGCAAATTTTGAATTCAAACTAGCTCAAACATTATGGAATAACAGTCTATTTCATTTCAGATGCACCAAGGAGCTAAAGTGAGTGCAACTTGCATACTGTGCACCCTTTGAATCCTACTCTGATCAGCCATAAGCATGGGAACCATCATCCAAGCTAAAACCTCTAGAAGAAAATAGTAGCATACCAAAAGTTCCACATAATATCATTCATACTTAGTAGACTATAAACTACTTTTTTCTTAAGGACAAAATCTTTCCTGGCAAGGCAATGGCATATTTTAAAATACTGATTGAACTATGCAAATATCCATACATTCTAGTTCAACTAGTTTGATATTTCATCCAGTCATATCACAAACTATGACACTTGGGACACTAAAACATTACACCCTCTACAGTTATTTGAAATGTAACTCTGCCTGGGGTTCTATAAATTGAAACACAGAAATAGCAAGCAATCACCTCCTTGGTCATTTGCAGGCACAAATGCAATCAATTAGCATACAGAGGGAAAATAGTAGCTTGATATGAAATGACAAATATAGATGCCAGAACAATAAACTCAATCCGACTTAATATAGCCTCAATCCCAAACCCCAAGCCAGTAGGACTGAGTAAACAAACTTGCAAGACACATTCTTTAGCAACCTCATCTTTTAATCTATTATCAATCTGCCATTTCTAGTCCAGTCCAATCAATTTTCTCTGCACACCCATTTCTAATACCGCACATACGGACAGACCCAGAATATATATATATATAATAAAAAAAGAAGCAAAATTGACCTCATGACTGTCAGTAATCGTGGAGACAGCGTCGATGAAGGACTTGCCGTAGCCGGTGGAGTTGTCGAGCCATAAAACGTCGAGGGCAAACAGGACGGCTCCCAGAATACCGGCAAAAGCTATCCAGGAAGAGACCTTCTGTTGTTGTAAGCTGAAAGCCGCAGAGTCCTCGCCGAGCGGAGGCGAGATGGGCGCGTCGGTCTCGGTGTCCCGGAGGGAAGTCCGGGAGACGAATTTCAGGACAAGACGGGAGGAATTGGAAGGGAAAGCGGGAAACGACGAAACGCAGCGTTTTAAGGCGGTCTGTTTTAGGAGGGCGGTGGTGGTGGTAGGCCTGAGAGAGAGTGTTTGGCTACGGATATAGTGAGGGATGGAGGAGAAAGGAGTTGAGAGCAGGAGAGAAGAAGATGAAGATGCCATAGAGAGAATTGAAACTTAGAATTAGAGAGAGAGGGAGAGAGAGAGTTTTAAGGGAAGGGAGTGGTGGGAATCTAAATGGAGCTATGCTCTTTGTGCTCATTTTGGCCTTTTCGGTGATTAACTTAACTTATTAGCCTAATTTCCCTTTTATACACCAAGGTATAAGATTCTATAATTACTTTAAAAAACGTGGATAAATGTAAACTAAGATGTAAAAAGGCTTGTATACAGTGAAATATATATTAAAAAAATTAAAAGATAAATGATACTTTTGAGTTTATAAAAATAATATTTTACATATAAAATAAGAAGAAAAAAGTGATCATTTCACTCTTGATTACAGACATTGTCACGTTAGAGATGCGTAATTCCACATGTTATGAGATTTTCTCTAAACATTTTTTATGAAAATCAAAGGCAGACGCATAATTGAGAGATTGAAAAATTATATTCTTTTTCTAACCGATGATGGCTGGTAATTGAATTACAAGCAATGATTTTTTCAGTTCATACAAATGTGGAAACACTGAATAAGAAACACATTTAGTTTCTGCCTCCTGATTTCCATTTTCCGCGGCAATACTCCACCCTCTAACAATCATCACCCTGTTACAGCAACATGCAGATCAAATCCAAGCCTTCTCTTGTGTGATTATCATGGAGAAACAAGTCTCAACCTCTGAAATTTAAATAACTATTCGTCGCCTATTTGCGCCACGATGACAGTAATATCATCACGCTTGCCTCCACTGCGGTGGAAGCCAGCCTCCTGTGCAGCCTTGCCAAATGGGCTGCGATAATCCTTGTCGATGGAGTTGTGTAAGGCCATCCGGGCTATCTTCCGAGCCAAGCGTTCTGGATCTATCTCTGTGCCGTCTTTAGTTTCCTCACTCAGCAAGTACTCTATTTCAGCTGGGTACACATTATCAAACAAGCCGTCAGTACCTACTACCATGATGTCTCCAGGTTCCACTTCAACCGTTAACTCCATAGATGAACTCGGGTTATCACCCATGTCACTATGGCCCAACTGATACGGATAGTTAAAGCCATGAACCTGAACAGGGGACTGGTAAAAGCAGTGTTTGCCTCTGAACACTGCAAAGCAACTGTCTCCTACATTGGCAGCATGCAGACTACGGCCTTTCAGCGTCACTAAGAGAGCTGTGCAGGACCCCAGTACTTTAGTGTTTGAGTAAGCTTCTTGCAGAACTTTTTTTAGATCAATGGCTCCTTTTGGTTCGTTAAGAACAGCAATAAATGAGTTGGTCATGAGATGACGTGCATATTCACCTGCATCAATTCCATGCTTTGCCCAGCCACCAACACCATCAGCCACACCTACGGTCTGCTCTGCCTCACACACAAAGTAAGCATCTTCTCCTTGTGGCTCCCTTTTAGGGATGTCAAATGCTCCAACTACCATCTTCAGCTTTTTGTTGGTGTTGATACTTCCATCAAAAGTAGCAGGTCTTTCCGCTTCCAGTGGCTTAAGCAGCATCTTGCGAGTGAAAAATAGAGAAACAAAACAAAGTTAAAACACGAAAAGAAAATTAATAATTGAACAGAAGATTTAGACAGATTATGATAGTGAAAATTTTGGTCTAGCTTATTCAAGAAAACATTCCAGTTTTAGGGTAGGCACACAAAGTTGTGAAACTGCTCTAATCTCTGAATGATAGGGTAAATCATATTCATGACTTGGCCTTTAATTATCGTTCTACAAGCTACTATTGACAGAACTTCTTTGATCTTTTTATATGATCATGCCTATAAAATGTCACATGAATCGGCACTTTTTTCCCTAGCAGCAACCAGAAACTGAGCAAGCAAAGAAAGTTCAACTATTTACATCAGCTACACTCTAAATCTATGGCAGGATGTTGACACTTACATAAAATAGTTCTTTTTAGAGAATAACAAATAAAGAAACTAAAGAAATAAGTCTTTGACAAAAGCCAAATCCAAACTAATTAATTATAGTACATGATTCCTTTTCCTCTATTCAGCACTGTCCCAGAACAGGCATTTTGTGAAACACCCGAAGCAAGCATATTAATCTTTACTACATTTGTATCATTTTCCTCCAATTAGAAATGAACCACTCCTAAGCCTGTTGCTGGTACGCTATAGGTATACACTGAAAATGAACAAAACATCGCAATTGATATTCTCTCATATCATCAAAATTTGGAGTCATCACTCATATTGAATTTTATCATTTATGTTTAAACCTTCCTCATGTTGTTGCAACCCATTTCCTAATTTGGCACACTCATTTTATCAACATGCAGTATAGAAACCATCCTATAAATGTCGCCTTTAACTTAACAGAACACCCTCCTCTAGTTTTGTGGGTAATATCTTTCCTCCAGAATTATTAGCACGGGAGAAATGTTTCTGACTTAAATACTTCATATCCACCAATTTTTAATATACCCCCATTATTTGTACTGTGCATATGAATCCTATAGAATCAACATGAACAAAAGAATAAAATGTCTTAGGAAACCATAACTTTAGGTTCTCTACAAGGATAGCAACGAATCCAGGTTAAATAGAACGTGAAAGCAAGTACAAACTAGCAACGAATCCATGTTCATCAAATATAGCAGGTTATGTGAAACGAATACAGTTAAAAACATAAGAGATTTAACCATTACATAGTGCTAACTGAAAATGAATGCTATTCCAAACACTCGCTTGAAGTAGTGGCACGTCTATAGTTACATATGGGTAAAGTTATGAAGAAGACCATCGTTGAGTAGACTGTAGATTTGAGGTTCCCTACTAGTTAAGATCTAACATGAGCTCGACCCAATGACAATTGATTTTGGGTTGGATGCTTCCATAATATTGTATCTGATCTGATTTAGTCAGAAGCATTGAGTTCACAATTTTTCAAACTGAGGTTGATTCCTTCCACACTGAACCAGACCTAATTTATGATTATCCATATAACCATTCAAATTATATGCTTATTTGAATCTTAATGAGCATGCTCAAATCTCCACACTTTAAACTCATAGTTGGCAAAGATAAAAATACAGGAGTCAATGACACTCATCACAAACATTGCATTTAACTTGACGTCCCATAAAACATAACAAACCTAAATAAATTCAAATGAGCAAAACTTAGCTCCAACATGCAGAGATACGTACCTACTACATCAAATCAAAAAATTCAACTTTATCTCCAACCCACAACCAACAATCAGAGAAGCAAAGCAACCATTGATGCAAAGCAGACATTGAAATATGAAGAGAAAATTCGCCTTAGTTCCATCTGAGAGAGATGGAATAGGGACGACAATCGACTTGCGGGAGCGGGTGGAGTTGAGAATCCGAACCGTATCAAAGACAAGGTAAGAAGCCACCAAAATTGCAGTGAAAACAATCCACGAAGGGACCTTCCTCCCCAATGGGAGAAGAGGCTCGAACGGAGAGAAATTTAGGGGGAAAGCGAAGGGAAATGGAAGCTAAATAGGGAAATTGAGAGGCGGCGTTGAGGACAATGGTGGAGGTGGAGACGGCGGCGATAGGGCGGAATGGGGGTGTTTGGGTGCGAGGCAATAATTTCGAAAGCAGCAAAGAAGCGGCCATTAGACGATAGATCATAGACTGATGTTTTTATCGAAACGATTTAGCATCAATACTATAAACAAACTTTTTTTTTACACTGCAGTAGGCTACGTCCACGCTGCACGTATAAATATCTCGATACTCGTACAAATAATTAAATTATGGATTCTTATTAGTCAGTACATTCTTAAAGTTATGGCGCGCGTACTGTCAAATTTAAAAAATTATAACAAAATTTATTTTTAAATTAAAAAAGTAATTAAATTACTTCAAGCTCTCAAAGGAAATTTTGTAAATAAAATAAAGTGAACTTTCTTCTTCCTCTATTTTGAAATAACTTTTGTTGGTTTTATTGCTCCAAAACGGCATCCGCAAACACTACATACATACATAGAGATAGAAGGAAACAAATATTTATTCTTATCTAAATTTACAAAGAACCGAGCAAAACGGACCAGACAATGTATCGCCCTATTCGCATACCGTTTGTAGAAGCTCACTAAAACTCTCTTGAGGTCGCCTATAAAGAAAGAATAATCCTAAATCAAGAGACTTAATTAGACTACAAAATAACTAAAATTTAAAATAAACAACAAATTGAATGTCGAAGAAATAACAATTGAGAAAGAAACATTGGATCAAAATAATTACATAAAGTATTATGCATAAAAATATTATTATTTTCATTTAAAAATACTTCATAATTTATTTTTAATAAAAGTATTGCCACAATTTATGTAGAAAATGGCATACATGTATGTCAAAATACACAAGCCTAACTTTATTTCTTAAGCATTCCGTTTCTTTTTCTATTCACGCCTTTTCCACATATTATAAAAGTCATTAACAAAACTGATAAGACAAATCAATGACTTTTAAATAGTCTTTTTCTATTTATGTTGCTCTCATGAGGTTTTGTATGCGATTATTTAACCTCACTGCTATATCTCTAAGGTCATCGAGTATTGCAAGAAGCACGTCGAGGCCCCCAAGTCCGACGAACGCTCCACCTCCTCCGACG
>JAYMTO010000272.1:0-13797 GCA_036898065.1 California macrophylla | reverse complement strand
TTTATATAGTCGGGTGCTTTAAATTGAAATAGCGATTAAACGAGTCAATGTTCTAAAAATCGGTCTAAACAAAAAATTTAGAACACAAACATAATTTTATTAATATATAATTTTAAGTATATATATGTAACAAATATTAATATATTTATGTTTTTATATCTTATATATTTATTTTTACATAATATTATTTATATTTTGATTGTATATATAAAATAATTTATTTTAAAAAATATAAAAATATAAAAATACAAATCTGATTAATCTTTTATTTTCTATCAATTTTTGGAAGTGTCTAAAGTTTTTTTCAACATTAACTAAAACCGATCTAAAATGAACTACACCTTGTCCAAATTAGGCCAAGAGACACACAAACATCAGCTTAGAAAAATATTAAGACAGGCCCAATTATGTGTTAAGGTTTGTATCAGCAAAGATTAAGAAAAAGGTTGGGGGGGAATTCCCAATCACTCTCACTGGTCTCACTGAAGAATGAGAGAAGAAGAGTTCATGGTGTGAAGAGAATATTGCAGAAGAAAAAGAGAGAAAGATGCAACCTTTTATGCTTTTAACACCACAGAGCTAAGTTCTCAGAAGCCCAATCCAAACCTCTCTCTTCAACCTCGCTCCTTCATCAATGGAGCAGAAATGGGTTTCCTTTTTTCACCTCACCCAATCCCCTAATTTACATCCACTGCCACTGATGTTGTTGCTGTTGCTTCTCTGCATAAACCCTTCTCTGTGTGTTGATCTTCACCCACAAGACAAGGCCTCTCTTTTGCTCTTCAGGTCATGGGTTCAGGACCCCAATCGCAGCCTCTCCAGCTGGGTCGGGTCCAACTGCACCGCCTGGGACGGGCTCGCCTGCGACGGCCGGACCGGCAGGGTCGTCGCCGTCGACCTCACCAACATGAGCTTGTCTGGTCAAATCCATCCCAAGTTCTGTACCCTTTTGTTTCTCCAGTACCTGGTTCTGACCCAGAACAGCTTCTCAACCCCAATCCCTTCCTGTTTCAGGTCCTTTCACTACCTCATAACCCTTGACCTCAGCCACAATCGGTTTCATGGTTCTCTCCCTGACGAGCTTGTTAGGCTCAGGAGCTTGAGAGAGCTTGTTTTGAATGGGAATGGTGATTTGGGTGGTCCAGTTCCTTGGTGGGTTGGCAATTTTTCAGGTAATTTGGAGAGAATTGATCTGGGTTTCAACTCGTTTCGCGGTGAGTTACCGGAGAGCTTGGTTGGCTTGAAAGCTTTGAAGCATTTGGATCTTGGGTACAATAATTTATCAGGAAAAGTTGTTGATTTTGGACAGCCTTTGGTGTTTCTTAATCTGGGTTCTAATCAGTTTTCAGGTACATTGCCTTGTCTGAGTGCTTCAGCTCAGTCTCTTACTGTCTTCAATTTAGCTGATAATGGTATTGTTGGTGGCATACCTACTTGCATTGCTAATCTGCAAGCATTGACACATTTGAATTTGTCGCATAATCGATTGAGTTATGAGTTATCACCTAGGCTTGTGTTCTCCGAGAATCTGCTTGTGTTGGACTTGAGTAACAATGGTTTGCCTGGTAATCTCCCTCGTGAGATTGCTGAGACGACAGATAAGTCGGGGCTTGTCCTTCTTGATCTGTCATACAATAGGTTTTCGGGTGAAATACCTGTGAAGGTCACTGAGTTGAAGAGCTTGCAGGCTTTGTTTCTGTCACATAATGCTCTCACTGGGGAAATCCCGGCGAGGATAGGAAATTTGACATATCTTCAAGTGATTGATCTTTCGCATAACTCATTGTCGGGTTCTATTCCTTTGAATATTGTTGGGTGTTTCCAGTTGCTTGCATTGATGCTCAGTAACAACAATCTTTCTGGTGAGATTCAACCCGAGCTTGATGCTTTGAATAGTTTGAAGATACTGGATATTAGCAATAACAGGATCTCGGGTGAGATACCGTTAACTTTAGCAGGATGTAAATCACTGGAAGTCGTGGACTTCAGCTCCAACAATCTTTCTGGTTCTCTGAACGACGCAATGACCAAATGGTTGAATCTCAGGTTTCTCTCCATTGCTCGGAACAAGTTTCATGGAGATCTACCGAGCTGGTTCTTCACGTTTGAAGAAGTCCAATCAATGGATTTCTCGGGCAACAGATTCACTGGCTTCATACCGGATGGTAACTTCAACAATAGCCTACGTTTCAACTCTGGCGAAGCAATGACCGATGAATCATTGGTTGCAGACCAGAATAGGGACATGAAAGTGTCTGTTCTTGTAACTGACAGCGGTGAAGTTAGCTTCCATTACGATATATCTCCAACAGTTGGAATTGATTTATCTGATAACATGCTTCGAGGAAATGTCCCTGATGGTTTATTTGGGTTACGAGGTCTGGAGTACTTAAATCTGTCATATAATGTCCTGGAGGGTCGGGTTCCTGGCTTAGGGAAAATGTGGAACTTACGTTACTTGGATCTGTCGCATAATTCTTTCTCGGGTAAGATCCCGGGAAACATTTCCAGTCTTCATAACCTGACAGTCCTGGATTTATCGTACAACTGCTTCTCAGGAATCGTTACAAAGAAACAAGGATACTGGAAATTTTGCCGGAGCATTGTCCGGGAACCCAAATCTCTGCATAGAGTCCTGTGGTAAGTCGGCCCTTCCTGAGGCGCCTCGAAATACATTCGAGGAAATGGTGGAGGGACCTATATCAGTCTGGATGTTCTGCGTAAGCGCTTTTGTAAGTTTTTATTTTGGCGTCGTTGCGCTCTTTTGCTCCGCTCGTACTAGAAATTATATTTTGCAAACTAAATGTTGATGCATTTTGCATATGAATCGAAAAGCTCTGTTTAGACTCCAAATTTCTTGTTTATATAATGCATTAGCTGTTTAGTTTGAAATGTTCATAAATCGTAATGCTTGAATTTGTAGAAAATACGATAATGCTAGAATCAGAAACTAAAACTATCCTGCCAGCAACTTCTGATCGCCCGAAATTCCATCAGCGTAGAATGAATCACCTCTGTATATTGTTGCCAATACATGATACTATCATATATAGCGTGCTAGTACCTTATTGGGCCATCCAAGCTCCCGGATGCAAACTAGAGAAACGAAGAAGACAATATAGATAACGTGTTAGGCGTAGAACTAGAAACCGATCAACTTCTAATTGCTCGTAGCTTTAGGAACTTTTAAGGATGTTATAGAACTAATCATGGCTGAATGTAGTGAAAGGTGCAAGGATTTATAGAACTAATAATTCAGTTGTTACCTGTTGAACAATCGGGTTTGAAGACGTTGTGAACTCTTGAGTCATTCCTTCCCAGACGATCTTCCCCTCGTGAAGAAAAACCAACCTATACATAACGAGTAAGACGAAAACTTCCTTGTTCATGACATACCACATAGTACCGGTGTAAAACCAAACAAAAACAATGATTTGTATGGAGCCTAACCTGTCAACGGCTCTTCTGATGGTACTATGTTGGTGAGTAACAACAACATAAGACGCAATGCTCCCAGGTTTTCTAACATCATCCCCGCCTTTCGTATGAACAGAACGAATGAGATCTTCAACTACAGTCGATGCAATGGGATCGAGCCCTGCTGTTGGTTCATCATACAAAAGCACCTGCTCAGAAGTAAGGGATAGAGATAGAGACTCAATAAGTCAAACACTAGAAATCGAATTCTTAATGGCGCTCAAAAGTCACAAAGATCGAATCAAGGGCACAGAATATCAATGTCTCGAGGAAAAGATCATAACAAAACGATGGAAAGAACTGTTTCATCGGGTTACCTCTGGCTCTATTGCTTCCTTTGTGGTATCACAAATTATGGATCGAGCTAGAGCGACTCGTTTCTTCATTCCACCTGATAATTCAGAAGGTAGACGTTCCTCAACGTCCTGAGAAAAACGAAAAAGGTCTAAAGTGAGATTTCCCCCTCAACTTCCCGATCAACTAGCATTTCGATCATACCTTTAAGCCAACAGCTGCCAAGTTTTCCTTCACAAGCTCTGAAATTTGATCTTCAGGCATGCTCGATTTTTCATACCTAACATAGTTAACAAAAATCACTTCAGTAAATTAATTTATAACATTCGATAAACAAACAGATTATGTCTAAAGATGATCCAGATCGTCTCTTACAGAAGGAAACCAACGTTTTCACGAACAGTTAAGGAATCAAAAAGCGCAGCACTCTGAAATACCTGATAAGAGATAGTTCTATGTTTTACGTAAGATTCCAAGTAAAATAAGACTAGCGGAATGGAATGTATTAGTTAAAGAATGCATTACCAATCCAATTCGAAGACCGGATATCTCTTCATCGCTAATCAAACCAGCTCTCTTTCTGCCTCGAACGAAAACCTCTCCCTTCCCGTTACAGAAATGTAAGTCAATGAATATGAAAAGCTTCAGTCATTAGGCACAAAACGTACGGTCATTTACCTTGTCGGGAGCAAGAAGCCCCGCCATAATCTTAAGAATGGTAGATTTCCCGGTTCCAGAAGGGCCAATTATGCCTACAGCTTCACCATGTCTAATCTACAAGCACGAATGAATAGGGTAATAGTTGAACATATTGAATTGCTATAAAAGGAAATCAAGTTATATATAACGCTCACTCCACCTTGAAGCTCACTCCTCGCAAGATATGCTTCTCTCCAAATGATTTGTAGACATCTCTACACTCTATAAGAACATCAGAATCATCATCAGGCTCATGTCCAGCACTTATGTTCTCCGGTTTAGGAAAATCCTAGGGACAAAGTCCACATAAGTTGTCGCAGAAAAGCTCACCGAATTAAACTTTAAGATAATGAAATTTAAGCAGTAACATAACATTGTGCATTGTAGTGAAAGCAAACCCAAATCATCAAATCTCACTGTTCCAATGTCAAACTGAAAACTATAAAGACAGACAATACAAAGAGCATTATAGCAAGGAAGTTTTGTAGTTTTGAAGTATCTCTCATCTCAAAAGATCAGCAAACACATGCCTCTTCTTGTTCCAAAACTTAGTAAAAGCAACAATCCCTCCTAGAATCCACTGCTCCCCTTATTCATCATTCGTCGCATACTTGGTGTTTCGTTTGTATAACTTCATTATACTATTAAATAGAGCCACCCTCCCTCCAATACATCTAGCAATCCATATTCTAAACAGATAAGTTTTGATTGTAGTAAGAGTTATAATATGTCAATTCCACCTTATCCATTCAACAAAACTAAGTGGATTTGAAAGGTCCATCATCTTATGAAAAGAACAAGAACAAGCAACTAAATTTAAACATTTAACAAGTCCTACATTATAGGATCATACTAATATGAACAGAATCCCTTTAACATGGATGAAAGTGCATAAACTACAACAATCATTAAATTGCCTGCAAATTCAAGCACTTTAACATGTCCAACATTATAGGATCACACTAATATGAGCAGAAGCACTTTAACATAGATGAAAGTGCATAAACTACAACAATCATCAAATTGTCTGCATAGTTCATCAATTTGCCTGCAAATTTAAGCATACACAAAGGCTTTTCCAAGTTTCAACCAAAGATGATTTTTTTAAGAGAAAATGTAAGATAAACTAACACAAAAATGGAGCAACCTAATTGAAAAAAACATGGGATAGAATTCAAGTACATTGAATTTGGCTGCTGAAAATACCTCTTTCCCCAAGTTCTGCAGAGGCGCCATACCAGCACAAGCAATCTTTCTCTGGTTCTTCCCCAGCTTAGAACAATTAATCATCTTCACGCTCGAAAAAGCAGCTCTATTGGATCGAGAAAAGCCATCTGAGGTAGGAAGAGGAACAAACGATGTACCAGAGACCAAAAACATGCTTCTGGAAGTCATTCGGGTTGTGGGTTATCGATTTCGAAGCAGACCCAGATCCAATTCTAGCCTAAAAACATCGAAATCAATCCATTTCAGAACCCATGCTCCTATTCTAGATGAAATTCAACAAAAAAATAATCTGATTTTTGAAGCAACCCCAGATGGGTTCATCAGCCAAAAACAATGGAAAACAAAAGAGAGACTCCAGATGTTTTTATAAGGGGCTCTTCATAAATGTGAATGCGATGATGTGCTTGTAGTGTGAGGCGGAGAGGCTATGGTGGTCGGTTGTGGTGTGACCCGAAATGGAGAGGGTGTCGAGTTTGGTGAGGACGGTAAGGTATCAGGACTGAACCCGACTCGTTTTGCGTATCGACCAGTTGGGTATGACCCGGTTTCTAGTAATGCTCCTTTGGCCAATTATGGAGTTTCAATAATGGCTATGGTGCATTGGTGCTCAGAGCACCCAATACCACTACAACCCTTCTCTTCCTCCTCAAACACTCCTCACGACTCGCCGAGATGAGACCCACCACCACCACCGTCTCTGTCTCCTCCTCCTCTTCTTCGGGTTTGTTAATTTCCAGTTTCTGGGTTCTGTTCTCATTTTTCTGGGGATGGTCGTTTTGCATGTATGAAATGTTGGATTCATTCAGTATCAACAAATGTGGTTAATTGCTTGTTTTGATGATCTGGGTCTTGCTTTCTGACATCAAAAGCTATGAGCTTGATTGCTGCATTTGGATTTTGGAGATGATGATGGATATGTCTAAGAAGTTAAAAACTTGATTGATTTTCTAAATGGATTGATAATAGTATAACTATTATAGAGTTTGTTGGTTTTGTGTTATTGTGTTACTTCTTAGATGATTAAATTTCAAGTTTTCTGCTCAGGATGTCAATGGAGGAATTGATAGAAACCAATCATCCAACAACATGGATTGAGTTTGAAAAGGGATTGATTAATGAGGTGAGGTGTGCTAGGAACTGGTATGGAAATTGGTATTTTCTGAAATTATTTTGTAGTTCAATGGATAAACTCTTTGTGATTGTAAGATAGGGGAGTTTTTGAGCAACGAGTTCAAGGCATTTTCTGAATTACTGCATTGTTGAATTGATAAGCCGATTCTTCCAAATAGTCGTTGTTAAGTGTCTTCTCGTACTTGATAATAAATGCCCAATTGCTGTTCTAGCAATGGACTCTTCAATAGATCTTGAAAGTTACATTTGAGGCTTTACTGACGTTCTTCTCTTTTATTTCCTTTTTCCACTATACAAATCAATTGGTGTATCTTCAATCTCTCATCGTAATTGAGACAATAGGTTTCAGTGGTAATGACTAGCTCAGCTGGTTCCCATTCTTCTCCCCCATTGCCTCTAGGTTTCTTTTATACAATCTTACATCTTCCTATTGGAGTCATTTGTAAATCTCATTCAATTGCTATTGAAATATATCTCAATATGCTTTTTTGTACTCCTTTTTATCCAGGAGGAGCTTGCCAAAAAGTTCTTTGAAGACGGGAGGAATTTTGATTTGGAAGGTTGGTAGGCATTCCTTATCACTTGATTTTCTTATCAATCATGTTAGTATCTTTGGAAATTTACCTCATGGTGCCAAATTCTGCTGAATTATAGAAACTATGATGTGTAAAAGTTCCAATTGAATAACTTTAAAAAAAAGTTCAATTGAATACCAAATTCTTGTTATGTGCTTTTGCATAGTGTTTCCTCTGTGTAGCCATCCATTTTGATAGATCAATAAGTTGTTGAAGCTAAAGGACTGATCCGTGTTAGATTTCATACGGTCTTTCCTTACATCACTCCAGCCAAATGGGCTATTGATAGATGCAAGAGCATACTGTACAGGCTCTTATTGTATTACGATTTTTGGACCCCTACCAACTCCATTCACCCATCGTTGCAGGGCTTAAATTTTGTGTGAGAAATGGATATTCCTACTTAGCTGGTGTTGAAGAATTGCTTCATGATCTAAAACAGAACAACTATGAAATGCATGCTTTCACAAACTACCGTATCTGCTAAGTGGTAACTCAAAAATGGATTTTTTTTTTCACCTTCATTTTGTTTTATTACAAAGGCGATCTGTGAGATGTCTCGTAATCTTCTAGGATTATGTTTTGCAGGTACAAAATGATTTGAGGACAAGTTAAGAATCTCAGCGTATTTGTCCTGGACATTTTGTTCATGCGCAACTGGTACTCTCTGAATTGATGCTGTCATGGTGAAGTTCTCAGTCTGGTGTATGATCTGAATTAGCTCGGTATCTGTTTTACATACTTATGTATCAGGCAAGCGGAAGCCTGATCCTGATTCCTATCTGTATCTTCATTGATGACAGGTTATTTTCTCAATAGTTGCAATACAAATGAAATGCTTTCTTTTGCATCCATTTTCAGTTTTGATTGTTCACCGTAACATGAGTCTCTATTTGCAGGAAAAAGAATGTAGATGCTGCAGTTGAAGCTGGCATCGTTGGTCTACAAGTCAAGAACGCAGTTTTGCTGAGCAAAGATCTCGTGCAAATGGAGATCGACGTCTCAGCAAATGAACGACACAGAGGTCAAAACCAGATATATTCTGCATCGGTACAAGATGAAAATAGTAAACATTAGGTTCTGTGGATTGAATAAAAATGGCCTGCTTTTACCTGAAAAAAAATATTGTACACTTTTACAAGTATTCTCACAAGACCAAACTCGGTATACTTCATCTCAATCATAAATTTTGTATGTACTCAAACCAAAGAAACAAATCAATAATCACACAAATTTCGCAAGTTAGTGTCTTCGTGAAAGGTGAGGAGTGGTTCCTGAAATTTTCAAGCCCTTAGCGGATGTTTTCTGTGCTTGTTTGCTGATTGCTCGTGTTAACGTCCCTGAGCATGCAAGGTTAGTCTGAACTGAAATGTTGACGGGTCAGATTCATATACAGGACCAGATGATCGGCTTGCCACGAGATCCTGGATAGAAACTTTCCTTGTTTTCTTGGCAAGATTCTGACAGAAACCCGAGTAGTGCTTCATTTACCCGTCCCTCGCCATTGAGGGGGACTTTGTAGCTAAATCGTGAAGCAAAGATTGTGTGGCGATGAACTTTTCTCTGAGCATGACATTGTAATCGTACATGCTCTGCAGATTCTTCTGAATAGCAGACAGATCCATTTCTGAACCATCCTTCAACTCTGCAAAGAAAAAGCAGTAATTTTCATAATCCACACCAGTTTGAAGTTCGTAGAAGAACACTTAACATATGCAAAACTGTATCTAGAGTGTCAATGTTTGATAAATTTGCATGAACAAGCAACAAGTAGTTACCTAGTTCAGGTGGCGGAGGAATGATATCGTTGGCGGGAGAATATGCGTGGGACGGGGAAGAGTCTCTTGCACGTGCATCGCCTGAATCAGTAAGCTGTTTCCCACTTTTTGCAGAAACGATTTCAGATTTTGAAGTCTGGAGGACACAAACAAGAAAGATCAACTCTATATATAAAGATGTCATTTTGATTTGATTTGCAGTATTCTGAACAGACAAACATTCGATAACTATACACACACACCGGCCGAATGACAATGAAACGACAAAATAGCTCACAAGCTCACCTTTGAATCTGATGTCTTTGCTTCACAGTTTGGCACAGTTCCTCCCATAAAAGATTTCACTTCCCGAATGTTGGTGTTCGTTGGAATGGTAGTCTAGACAAAACAATTTTCGGACAATTCAAAACGACGAAATAGCAAAAGAAAAGGAAAAGTGAAGGCATCTCAAAAAGAGGGTATGGAGCGAATAAAGCCAATTCTAGTGAATCAAGGAAGTAACGAAACGTTACCTTTTCACTAGGTATGCTAGATTTCTTGTTATAACTGATAGAGTCGAGTCTAGTTTGCAGGCTTCGCTTGTGTGATGATCCATTTCCACGAACTGACTGGACCATGAAAGGATTGCAACCCGAATCCCTTTTAGTGGCGTTGTATTTATCATCCAACGTGCAGCAACCCCATGTGTACATCACATATCTCCGCAACTAGTTAAAGAAAGAATATGTATCACATGGTTGAAATCAAAAACGGAAATGAAGTACAGACTGAATGCTACTTTTAAAAAGAAACCGACCTTGTCCCAGCGCTCTTGAGCTTTTTGCCGACTTCTGATTTGCCGCATTATGCTATCTTCATTTCGTAGTTTCTTTACCCTATACTCACACTGTATAATAAGGAAATTTATAAACTCCACGAACAAGAATCATCAAAATAAGAGGCAGAGCGAAGGCTATAAAAATAGGGACGGGAATTATACCTGCACCAAGCAGTAGAAAAAGAGGCCAATACTAATACAATAAAGGCCACCAAGATCTGCAAGGAAGCTCACTGCATTGAAAAGAGAACATATGAATATTCACTTCTCGATAGGTTAAGCTTGATGCTCTGAAGACAATGCAACTAAAATGTGCAGCAGCCGAGTCCAACTTTCCAAAATTTGCACTCTATCGATTAAATATTGGGGTAATTACGTTCGTCAAAAGAAAATAATAGTTCATAGACTCTGTCATGTTTCATTGTTATTAGACAGGTACATGAAAAATCAACCGAGGCACAAGAGCACAGTTTCTTTGCATATCCTATCCAAGTAAATGAGGCAAAAGATCATGTACGTACATATGCACAAAGAAAAGGGCAAAAAATATTACTAACCGGGACCCATGATATTTTGATTCTCTATCTCAATAATATAGGCAGAGAGGAAGTTGACATACAACGTTGTATTGACTACTCCATCGCTGGGATTTTCAAGGGAAGTCTTGAGCTGACTTGTCTCACGAAGAGATGAACCGGGGAGAAAGTCATGAAATAGAGGCTGAATGAGCCTCAGGTCATGTAAATTCTGGTATAACCGAGGAAACAGATTGAATTTCAAGATATTTGAATCCACCCCTCGGAACGTAACTGGTCTGTCATCCAAAGCGCTGCCATTCTTTATAATCCCGCTAACAAAACTCACGTGTTTCTTATCGGCGCGATTTTTGGTAGTAACATTAAACTCGAACCCAACAGCAGTCGCTGGAATGTTTGGAATATCAACAAACTTCCATGAAATATATATGTTGTCATGACTGAGCTGACAATCCTTACACTTCAGAGTTATAGTTGGTCCCTTGCTTGTGTTGAAGCACGAATAGTTTGCGAAATTTGAAAGAGGTTGAACTCTTTGGTCAATGAAGCCTGGATTTCCGGTAACTACGGTACCAAGATCACGCAAGTTTGAACAGCTCATGCTAGAAATAGTAGTAATATTGAACTCCATGTCGTTTTTAAATAAGGCTAAGTCGGGTGCGTTTGTGGCTCTAACGTTATGGACTTCAATGCTTCTCTTTGCAATGATCTGATAGAGCAACCTGAAAAGAAGATGAAAAACCAAACACAATATTAACTTGTATAACGTTGGGAACTAGAAAATCCCAGAAAATTTAAAAGAAATCGAGCATATTTTTCTAACGAATGAAACTATCAAATACTCACACAGCGAATAAACCAATGAAGAGTATCCAACTTGCTATTGAGAAGGTCCCACCAAGTTCGGTTTTCCGTTTCTTAACCACTTTCTGATCATCCTACACATGAATCATGGAAATTAAAGCATTTTCATGATCTTAACATAAAGGAGCAAAACAGATCACTAATCAATTAAAAGGAAACTAAGAGAATCATTAACAATATATCAATCAATGTACTCTTTCACACCATGATTAAATATATTAAGAAACAAGAGCAAATTAAAAGGCCAAAATGAACCTTGACTTCAACCCTATCAGGTTTGCTTTCCAATGAATAAACCAATATATTTAAGAAATTCTGTTCGCATTAGTCAAACAACAACTCACCTAAGCTTCCAAAAATGTCACCCCAATACACATTTCATGTCTGAGGTGGGTAAGTCATCTAAATCAGTACCTTCTTAATTAAGTATCCAAGGACAAAGCATTAATACCACACGGCATGATTATCAAAGAATGATATACAAAAGCGAAAAGTATTTGGTTAAGAAAAGATGGACATTTCTTTTGCTTCCAAACCATCCTATCTATAGCAGCGAAATGATTCTTCACTAGTGATGACAAATAAGGTATCATGATGTTCCAAAGGCTTCTTTTTTATTTCTACGGCCATGATTAAAGATATACAACAAAAAACCCACATAATGCATCAAAACTCATAGATTGAGCAATGGCTCAAAATAGTATTGAATTTGAAACCTCAGACCCAATATGAATCAAACTTGATTACAGATACAAGGCAATATTCTTCTACAAATAGAAAGGTACCAACAAAAACTAAAAAGAGGAAAGTTGTGCGATTGGGACTGACCAGCCAATGTCTAGTGGCAAAGGCTTACTTTTTATCTCTACTACAACAAAAACCCACATAATGCATCAAATTTGAATTCAAAGCTCATAGATTGAACAATGGCTCAAAAAGAGTATTGAATTCGAAACCTCAGACCCAATATGAATCAAAATTGATTACAAATGCAACACAAAACATGATTCAAAAACTCCATAAATTACTTCTTATTCTTCTACATTCTACAAACAGAAAGATACCAACAAAAACTAGAAAGAGTAAAGTTATGAGATTAGAACTCACCAGCCAATGTCTAGTGGCAAATGAAATATCAAGCCTGCTAATCCACCACCTGAGCTTGAACCACACGCTCCTCCCATCCCCGAGCTTCATAAACCTCAAACCCAAGCAAAACAGAAGCCAAGACAGCAACAGCACCACCGTGGCCTCCAAGAACACCGCCTGAGACTGCGTGAACTTCTCGATCTTGTCGAAGGAGAAGATGGTCTCTGGAAAAACGGCGGTGGAGGTGTCCACACCACCGTCGGTCCTGATCCCCACGGCGGCGGAGAAGAGCGCGCAGGCATTAGTCGTTGCCTCCACCAGCTGCCCCGGCGGGCAGGCGCAGAGCGTGCCGTTGAATCTCACAGCGCCGCTCGGGCATCCGCCGCCGGACATCTGTAATCTACCGAACTGGGTCCGTAGATTTCGCGACTTTGACGCGAATCCGGAGGCGAAGAGGCGGATTTTGGTGAAAAGGAAGGATTTTTTTTACCTGGGTTAGCTTCGATTTTGCTCTAGTTTTCGCGAATCAGCTATTGGGTTCTTCGCAATCTGTAGCTTTTGTGTCTGCGATCCTTGGAGTGCGAGAGAGGAGGAGGAGGACACAGAGGAAGAGTAAAGAAGAAGAACGTGTTGTTCTATAAAAGGAAATGGTGGGTCCTACGCGGATGTGGCTCAATCTTGACGGCTGGAGATATATGATTACGGTGGTCCCGACCGTAGTAGATTAGGACTGGATTTTCCGACAGGCTGGTCGTTAAGAATTGTTACCACGTGGCAAACATTGTAGTAATGTCTTTTTTTTAATAATCTCTTTGATTAAATTTATTATTAAGTGGTGTTTAAAATAAACAATAAATACTAACAATCACATGTGACAGTTCATTTCCAGGAGATTTGCATGTTTTAATTTTTTCTATAATACGGGTCGGGTCATGCAACTTATATGATATAAATGTAGACCATGATTCATGTATCGGGTTGCATGTATTAAATCCGATCATACAACTTATTGATATATAAATAAATATCATGATCTGTATATTAAGTCGGACTGGACAACTCAAAACGTCTCGAAACGTGCAATTTATTTGCAACATATGCCCAAAGATTAAAGCCATAACCCGATGGGTCATGCAACATACTTGCATATAGTTATGAATGAATTTCATAATTGATATATCGAATCTGACTATACAACTCTTGATCCATATATCGAGTCGAGTCATACGAATTATCATACAACTCATTTGCATATAGACAGACTATGCCCCTTATATCAACTCGGGTCATGCAAGAACTCATCTACGTAT
>JAYMTO010000271.1:0-13804 GCA_036898065.1 California macrophylla | reverse complement strand
CTATGTTAAAGAAGGTCATAATGTTTCCAATTATTTATGTAATTTAACCCATATTCTGCACTATGTTTCCAACCAATCTTTAAGTTAGGATGTAGATTTGATTATATTGAATCAAACAATTTCAAAATATTTGGTTATTATATTTCATATATCCTTGTTTCAGGTATACAAGTATGAATTTGAGCACGCTAAATAAAATCAATCACACAATAGTGGAGGAGGTTGAGGTTGGCATTCATTTTACGTTTTTATTTGTTATGCTTCGTAGTGATCGGTACGTATAGATTGTCACCGTTATTTGTCAACTCTGAATCCCTTATCTCAGCGACGAACTCAACCTAATACTGCAGAGCCCCACTTCAGTCATGACGTCCAGCACCGGAGCGGCTCTCTTCCCTGCCTGGTTCTCACCGGTTCCCCGCCGGATCTACGCTTCGACCGCCGGAAGATCCAAACCGATCAGTTCGATTTCTCCGATCGCTGTTTCAGCCGGAGAAGTTCCGACGCTGATTACATCACCGTCTACGACGGGGAGGACGGGATAGAGCGAGAGAATCGCTGAGGGATTATTGGAGGAGATGGAGCAATCGGGCAGAGAGGGGAGGGAATTAAGGGATTACTTTGAGCAGGCGAAAGAAATGATGATGATATCGGCTGGTGGACCTCCGCGGTGGTTCTCTCCCTTGGAGTGCGCACCGGCGCCGGCGTCGCGGTCGTGTAATGCTCCTCTGCTGCTATATTTGCCAGGTTGTTCCATTGGGTTTTCACTCTTTGTGCTTGTTGATTGAAATGTATTGTTTCTTACACGTGCATTTGTCCGACCGTACCTTTTAATTTTCTCGAGGAAATATTCATTTTCCCAGACTACTGGAAGTAATTATATGAGGGAGACCCAAAAGAATAAATTAATCTAATAGAAACTTGAAAGTGGGTCAAGTTTAATAAAACAATAATTATACTTTCATTTTGATTTCATTCTTATTTCTCCAAACTAAATTATATATTGATCCCACTTTACAAAGTTATATTGATCCATGATGATGAAAGTATAACTTCATTCATATTTCATCAATAAATAATTTTAATATGGTAGGGGCTGATGGGGTCGGACTTGGACTCATGATGCACCATGATAACCTGGCCAAGTAAATGTCTCTGTTCCAGACCTATTAGTTGTCTTGTGTGTTGATTGCAGAAACTTTGGCGACTCAGGGTTTTAGTCTATAATAAGCTCGTATTCACCCAGAAAAAGGAAGTGTTGATATTTTTTACATACTTACCTCTTGCTGAAACCTGTGTGAAACAGTTGGTTAGTGCTCGGGTGTCCATCTAATATCAAAGTTGTGTTTTTGTTGGAAATGAAGGATGTTTGACGTATGGTGCTTGGATATTCCTGTAATGGATACAACACCATTTACAGGTCATTTTCTCATCCTCAGTTGTGTATTTATTTCCATGTGCATTACTATTAGAGATGACAGGAAAAGAACTGGTAATTTTGTGAGGCTTATACTATGTCTTCACTCAATCCATCTCTTCACCCCTGGTCTTGAGACACGTAATTATCACTTGTGCCTTACTAATGATAAATTCAAAGCTTAGTAAAGTAGAGAGGACAGAAAATGGTTAGAGTCCATAGCTCATTTTATTATCACTATTATAAAAGAGTCTGCTGTGTGCAGTTTTTCAAGCTTCTATTAGAAAATGTTATCAGGTGAATGAGTTTTTTTTTTGCAATCTCTTTCATGGTTCAGAACTGGTGAAGCTGGTTGAAAGGACAGTTAGGTCAGAGCACAAGGCCTCACCAAATAGACCCATATATCTTGTTGGAGAATCTCTTGGAGGTTGCCTTGCTTTAGCTGTTGCAGCCTGTAACCCAAATATTGATCTTATGCTTGTATTAGCTAACCCAGGTGAGAATTGCCGTTCTTCTTAATTGTATTGATGAGGGCTTAGGTATTCCTTAGTTTCTTTCCTTCTATGGATATTTTGATTTTCTAGGAAATTTCAGAAGTGAATTTTCTACACTATTTTCCCCCTATGGTTAATGTAATTATGCTGACGTAGGACAGGATAAAATATGAATTCCTCAGAAGCAGATGGAGTAAGTGGCTGCCCACATTTAGAGGGACGAATTTTACTTTTTGTATAGCAGAGCATTAATTCCATAGGTATATGCAAACACCCCAAAAGCTTGCTTCATCTAACATAGAATATAATGCATGTTTCTTTCTGCAGTTCGGTTGCTGCTGCAACCTCTAATATCTTTGCTGAAAGTCATACCAGATGACCTGGCTCATCTAAGTCTTCCTTATGTGCTGAACATAATGACAGGTTTACTTTCCTTGTTAATTATTTGTAATTTCCATATTCTGACTTCACATGTTGCTTCAGATATAAATCTTTCCACCTAGCATTGTTGACATGCAAAGTTTGGGCATGATCCATGATTGCCCAGCCTGCTAATCTGTAAATTCTTTGAAATGGTATTAATATCCAGATGCAGCTATAGGAACTCAAAGTGTTGAGACATACATTGGTATCATATTGAAAACCCATATAATACTAGCAATTGTAATACATAAACATAGGTAATACTTTGGGGATGGCAGTGGCTACAATGAGTAAAGGACTGCCACTGCAACAAACAGTTGGAGAGCTTTCACAGGATCTTGCTGCAATTTCATCTTATCTCTCCGTAAGATTCAACTCTGACATTATTTTGCACATTAACAAACTAAAAAATGCATTTTTTTTCATTTAACGAAAATGAAATATCCAAGCAAATATCTTGTCTCCACATATGTCAACATCTACACAATAAACTTCTGTGTTTTCTCTACATCATTTATGTGATTATCCCCTCTTTATCATTTTGTGTTCATATTTTTTAATGCTTGTATTATTAGACTCTTGGTATATGCTTTTCAGTTTCATGTGAAAAAGAGTTGATGATTAAACCCAGGTTTGGGCTGGTACCTTCCCTAAAGAAACAATTCTCTGGAAACTGAAGATGCTGAAAGTAGCTTCTGCATTTGCCAATTCACGCCTCCATGCTGTAAATGCCCAAACTCTTATACTTTCAAGGTTCGTACTCTTTGTCATTTCTATTCTATATCACTTGAACAAATGTTAGGAATGTCTTTGATGCGTAATTGCGGAAGATATGTGATCTCATTCTTTGAAATGAACATGACTACAATAATTGAGCTTCTAGTAATTATTTCTTAGAGTGATGTTAATCGTGTTGCTGCCTGACTTTCTTTCAAGTTAGTCATTGTGGGAAAATACCATATATTTTATCACAGGATACCCTAAAATTATCCTGAAAGAGGGGCACTGAAAATCAAAGAATATATAATGCTATTAAGGAAGCAAGATTCTTCATAAAACTCACTCCATGAAGTGATGGCTACAATAACAAATCTATCTCCTGAGATGTTAGTGATAGTTATTATTAAATCTGTGCTGATAAAAGTGTGAGATTTATTGAAGATGATACCATGATGTGGATTTGTGCAATACAGATGAATGTACAGTCCTCTTGTGTTCGCATGTTCCTATGCACGTAGATAGGCATTAAGTAAGTGATCATACATCTGAGAACACGCAAGTAGAGAGCAGTGTTAATTTTAATGGTGTCCTTGACTAACACATTCATACTAACGAGCTTTGTCTGTGAGGTATAAAATTGCAATAAGTACCCCATATATTGTCCAAACCGATCACTTCTTTGAGTTTCAAATCGAATTTAAGTAAATTAAAACAATACCCTGCACAGGTTCTCTAGAATTCAAATTTTGAGCTTACATCATCACTTTCTGTAGATATTAAAATTAAACTTCTATTACATATATCTTTGATAATTTTCTAGTGTAGGGTTTAGCATTTATTTTTCAGAACTGCGGGTTGATTCTCTCTCTCTCTCTCCCTCTCTCAGTGGAAAGGATCAGCTATTACCTAGTCAAGCGGAATGTGAAAGGCTTCATAATGCACTGCCTAAATGTGCAATCAGACAGTTCACTGGCAGTGGCCATTTCTTATTCTTGGTAGGATAAATCTCTCTCTGGCATGTGTGCATGCACTGCTCTGTATCTTCTCTTCTGTGCATAAGTGGGCTTGCTATCTATCTCTCTTTGCGAAAACTGTTTTTTCTTATGAGCAATAACCGCAAGTGTGAGGATAGAACCAACAATTTCGTACTTACTATATGAGGTCTCTGCCACTTCTCCCACAACATTTGGTTTTGAATAAGAGAACATACTATTGAATGTATCTGAACCGAACTGTGTTAACATGCACTGTTCTTGAAATATCTATCTTTTAAGTTATATGATTTTTCAATTAAATCACTATTCTGATTAGTTTGAATTTTACATTTTAGTTTTGCGTACACGTGGCAGGACAGTGGTGTTGATTTGGTTACTGCGATCAAGGGTGCTTCTTTCTATCGCCGCTCAAAGCATCTTGATTATGTTTCGGATTATATGCACCCTACCCCTTCCGAATTGAAAAAGTTACTTGAATCATCTCGGTAGGTGATACCTTGGCAAGAAAGTTTGAGAACACACAATTCCTTGGTTAGAATAAAATTAACAAAACTCTAGGTACTAGGACAGTGTATAAATGAAATTTGTATCATGCAAATAAGGGACGAGTTGGTTGTTACATTCATATCTACTACATTAAGAGGCACACTCTACTAGGAGAAAAGATTACTCGTGAAATGTGGATATAGACATATTTACAATGTTTTCCCCTAGAAAGATACCGAATAGTGGAATCTCGTTGAGACAGAGAATTTATACCTCGATGCGTCCCATCTCATCAATAGATATATATACAGCAGCTCTTCACTGTTAGAGAGTAGTTATTCTGATGATTTTATGGTAGCCAAATTAAATGAACTTTCACTAAAGTTATCTCACTGTCATTATGCTCGTAGATGGCTTTATTCAGCTATAAGCCCTGTAATGCTCTCAACTTTAGAGAATGGGAAGATTGTAAAAGGCCTTGCTGGTATTCCTTCTGAAGGGCCTGTCTTGCTAGTTGGATATCACTCCTTGCTAGGACTCGAGTTGGTTCCATTGGTGTTGCAAAGTTTGATTGAAAGGAATATCATGGTGCGAGGCATAGCACATCCGTTAATATATACCAAAGTGAGAGATGAGTTTTTTCCTGATGTATCAAAATTTGACATGTTTAGAGTGATGGGGGCAGTTCCTGACTCAGCAATGAATTTATTCAAACTTCTCTCTTCAAAGTCTCATGTCCTGTTATATCCGGGAGGAATGCGTGAGGCTCTTCATCGAAAGGTAACATTTAAAGTTCACATTTTACCTTGAGAGTATAACCTACCAGTTAGAAAATTCACATCTACATTCCTCATTCAAATGTTCAGGGTGAAGAGTACAAGTTATTCTGGCCAGAACGATCCGAGTTTGTGAGGATGGCAGCCAAATTTGGTGCTACCATTGTACCGTTTGGTGTTGTTGGAGAAGATGATATTGGTGAAGTATGCCTAAAACTCCAGTGTATTATTTTATTATATCATAATTTTGACTTATAATTATTGTTTGCACTTTTGCATTTTCAAATGCATTTTCTATCAAACACTGCAGTGTGATTTCTTATTTAGCTAGTTAAATTCTGTGTTGCGTTCTTATCAAATGTCTTTGAACCTAAAAAGCTAAAGGGATAACTCTGCAAAACAACTCTTACTTATACCGGATTCGCATGTCGTAGCCGTGAAGAAAAAATCATGACATGTCGCCTCTGTCATCTATTTTCCGTATGCGTTGTCTCAGAATCCGGTATAAGTAATTTGCTTAAATATTTTTGTTGCATAATCCCTATTATTAGTTTTGAATTGATGATATAGTTGTCTGCTGAATAATTGATTGGATATGAAATGTTTGTAGGTTGTATTAGACTATGATGACTTCGCGAAGATTCCTGACTGCAAGGCTCGAATAGAAAAACTGACAAATGAGGCTGTAAAGTTGAGGTATTATAATTTTCATTTCCAATTTGAACCTCCATTAGATGTACTCTTTGTATTAATCCTTTATTTCTCTTTGATGTGACTTTCTTTTCTTTTCTACTTCTCATTTAAAAATTTACCCTCAACTTGTGGTGACAGGGACAAAGCTATTGGGGAAGTTGCAGACCAGTATGTACACCTTCCAGTGATTCTACCAAAAGTTCCTGTTGGCAGATATTATTATTACTTTGGCAAGCCAATTGAGACAGGAGGTATGTCCACTGAAATGTAAACCTGTTTGAGTTTCTACCTGACATACCTTGATATTAAAACCAGCAAGATCAAATTAACAAAGTATTTCTTAGTTAATTGTATCATAAGATCAAATTGTCATCCAACTGTTAAATGATAAATTGATCTCTTAAACATCACTTAGAAGCCAGCAATACAAATAACTCCAACTGATTTTAAAATTATTTATCCTGCTCTCTGATATTATTGTCCATCAGTGTGACTTTAACCGTTAACCTCTTTTGATGTTTCCTCTTTATATATGTACCGGGGCAGTGAGAATTTGACTTTTAAGATTTCTTGAATATATATAGTAGGGCGCTCTCTTATTCCAAAATGCACATGATTGATTGTGCCAGCCATGTCAGTTTTTCTCATTGAACTTGAAAGTTTCGATCAGCATATTAATATGATTTGTTCTCTGGCATTGTAATTAGATGTGCAAGATTAAGTCAAGTAGTTAATACACATAGCTAGTCAACTATTGACAATCTGTAGTGTTCAATTGCTATTGCAGTATGATCAAGTGAAGGGATAAGTAACACATGCACCGGTCTTCCTTATTGTGCTTAACTTGGTTCATTGTATGTCTTGAAGGGAGGAAGAAGGAACTAAGAGACAGAGAGAAATGCCATGAACTGTATTTACAAGTGAAGTCAGAGGTTGAGGGATGTCTTGCTTATTTAAAGGACAGAAGGGGGAGTGACCCTTATAGGAACATTGTGTCCAGGGTACTTTACCAGGTCACTCACGGCTTTGAGTCTGAAATTCCAACCTTCAAACTTAATCATTCCGAGTAAGGGCTGGATATAGGCTAGCTTCCTTTTATAACGAAACGAGGGTGGCATTGTCGGGTAATTGAATTGCCAGAAAGGAAAGATACCAAAATGGATAACAGGTCTCAGAAGTCGGGCATATAAATCTGGACAAGGCACCTGGGCTATTCTCATGACTGCATAGATATTGAAGAAGAATTCAGGTATTGGAAGAGAAGTCTTAACTCCTAAGTAAATATGTCAGGTGAAGTCACATTTGGTGGAGTAAAATATGTAGTGTATAATTTGCTTATGCGTGAGGTTTAAACTCGTTTGTTCAGTTCAGTTGGTATGTGTTCGCGTCATGGAATTGGAGGGACCTTAATGTTTCCTGAATAAGGGATTGAGGGTAGGGTACCCTCAAGGATTGGTTTAGCTTAGTTCAGCTATATATGCTGTGACGCAGCTCCTATATCTTTAGTCATCACATTATACTTTCTATATATATACACACAGTTATTGTATTTTCTGGGTCGTCACCAACACATACAGACTCCTTGATCTGATTGATTTTTTGATGTATATCATATGAGGTAAGAGAGGTAGGTGACGTGAACATGTGTGTAGTGTGTGGACTGTCCAAACATCGAAAGGGTGTCATGCCAAGTCCTAGCCTCTTTAATGCAACATATCCCTCAATAATGGGCTACTGCCCCCTTTCTGGGCTTTCTTCGGCCCTAAGTTGCCTTAGACTTGACTTGACTTCACATGAATATAATTTATTGGGGAAAGTCACATGAATATATTAAATTATTACTATCGTCACTTTAATAAAGGATAGTGTCATTGCTCTATCTATCACTACCATCAATTTTAAAATTGATCTTGTTAATTAAATGATTCAATTGGCCATTATATTACAAAAAGATTTGAAACGAAAATTTATAAAATGTACAATGCACTAAAGTTGACCGGTCTTCCGTCCAAAATTTAAAAACTTCAACATAGTGTTTATTTTGTCGATTTTTCTGAACTTTTAATACATGGGCCAACTTGGTCATTAAAATTATCACTTTTGAAATTGAAAGTAATGACATTATTTTTTATACATAGTTAGAGTAGTGACCTGATCACTCTTGAATTTGAGGATAATAACATATTTTTTTATTATCTTTTGTCCATTACAACAACCCTTCTATATTCTTCCAAAATCAAGACAGGACCAACTCTTCTTCTCCATCATACTCCTCAACAGTTACATAATCACTCATGTAACTCTCTCTCTCTCTATATATATTTTCTCTACAATAGGTGAATATGGCATCTGTACAATAGGTGAATATGGCATCCGATGATGCATATCACAAGCAAACAATCTCTCCCAACATCATTGGACTTTTAAAATCGTGCAACATAAGCGGTTTGGTCGGGTGGAAAATAGTGTGGGATCACAAAACACAATTCATATATGTCTCGCTGTTATTGTCAGTAGATGTCCTATTAAAAGTTGTGGCTAAGAGGACAAACCTTCTTCACACCTAAAACAAAATGTGCATTGATGTGAGAATTTCAATGCTTGAATTCTCATAGGAAGAGAACTTCCAATTATTAGCTTCTTAGGTTTTTACTAAAAGAAGTTGATGAAATGATTTTTTTCATTAAGAGTTAACAATTAGACCGTCACACATATCATATATCCCCAAGAATCAATGACAAGTTTTATTTGAATATTATTCCGACTAGAAAATTTGATGCGCTAGTTAGCGGGAACACCATATATGAAGTCAAGGAGAAGGATGTTAGCTATGTAGTCAATGTGATAGAGGAAAGTTGTACTTGTCTGGATTGACATTTAACAAGAGTTCTTTACAAGCATGATGTATCTATCATTTTACGTGGTAGGAGAAATTAAGTGGAACACGTCCACATATATTAATTTACAGACATATTCACACAGATATATGGAGGATAGAAATTCCCCATTCAAGGGTTGTATGAATTTTCCGATTCATTACTATCTCCTAATATTATGAAACCACTGGGGCGGCCCCGAATCAGGAGAATGAACGATTGGTTCAAGCAGGGTCAATGTCGTTGTTCTAAGAAATTACGTAAGGCATAGTCTATGATCACTTGTGGGAACTACAAGAAAGAAGGACATAACCGAAAGTCTTGCACAAAAAAATATGGGATTAACATTGGTACAAACAATACTACTAGTAGAGATGTGAGTAAGGGCACAACTTCCTCATATTCCGGTATGATAAAATTATGGCACATGTAATTTAGAAGAAAATAGATGATGTGCACCATAAAAGGGCCAAAAGAAGGCATGTAGGTTCAACCACTGATGGAGAAGGTTTAAGATATGGTGTAGTTAGGGCTGATGCACCATTGCCCTTGACAAAAAGAGACGTACTTCAAAATAAGCAAAGGGTCAAATAGAGAAATATTATTAAGCAAAAAAGCATCAACTAAAGCATTTTGTACTTGCACTCGAGAGGGCCAAGGGATGGTCAAGTTGATGGTGATCATATATGGGATTGGAGTTGAGGTAAATATGTCAAACATAAAAGTACTTATAACTCATGTTCCTTCTTAACATAAATTGTTTGTAATTTTGACTTGTAGTAGAGAGGAGAATGAAGAGCTTGTTGACGAAAACATATTAAGAACATGTGAATATTGCGACGACCTTTATTATATTTTTCGTGTTAGAGTTTTGTATTAATTTGATAATCATATATATAAAACATCATTTCCAAGGCATGATTATGAAGGTTCAGAAGATTTAGGAAAGGCTCGGACGAGATGGGGAAGAGGGGAGAGGATAATGAAGAGCTTTTTAATGAGAACATATTAAGAACGTGTGAACATTGTGACAATCTTTATTCGTTGTTCATGTTAAAGTTTTGTACTATAAAAAACATCATTTCCAAGGCATGCTTATGATCTGGGAGCATCTCGACTAAGCAAGGTTGAAGTCTACTAAGTAAAGTTGAGATACCCTTTCAAAGCTTGACCCATCAAGTCGAGTTGTATTGAGTGAAGTCGAGATACCCTTCTAAATCTTGACTCATCAAGTCGATCTCGACCGACATAATCGAGATTTTCTCTGGAACTCTTGACTGAGCTTGCTCAAGCTTCACATAACATGCTAGGTAGATCTCGACTAAGCATGGTTGATCTCGGTTTGGATCGATCCAATATGTTATGTGAAGCTCGACTTTGTCAGTCAAACTCTACTGAGTGAGGTCGAGATTCCCTTCCAAAGTTTGACCATATCCAGTCCAGTTTGACTTTGTGATATCTTAATCATGTATCATTATTTTTCATACATTAAAACTAGATAAATAACAAATGTGAAATAAGAATAAGCATTAACAAGTACACAGTAGATGTTGTGGTCCTCAAGGAACATGATTTTCTAGAGTGGCCAACAATCCCACACAATCCACACCTTCTGACATATTTCATGGTCTCTTCAATTGATGTGATTCTTTTCATCTTTGCTTTAACGGGCTTGATTGGTACATTTTGAGGTGAAACTTTGACAATACTTCATCTTCATTAATATCCCGATCTTCTTGTTGAAGCACAAGATAAATTTTATAAAATAAGCCAACGCCCAAGTGTCCAACTTATAATAGAAGGAGCACAAATCATAAACATTCATTCCAGCTTCCTCATATGATGTTAATGCATGAACACAAGGAAGTTTATCAATGTCAAGTACATGATATTGGCAACTCTTTTGACTTAAATTAACTACAATGTCATTGTCTTAACCTATAACCACATATTCAATTTGGTTAAGCTGACTCACATTCATTTCCAAGGCTTTCTTAATCTTTTTCGAATACCTCTTAATGTTGCATTAATAGATTCGACACCATTCATTGACATAATATTGTAGCAAGCACCTACGAATTGAGATCTTGGCCATTAGGGACTGCAACGGTATATGCGTCTATATTCAATGAATGGTATGTGATACAAGATACATCATATATAGATCAGAGTCAGGTAAGTTCCTATACAGAGTAGATTTCTAATAGAATACAATATTGAATAGAGATATATGTTATTGTGATGGCACGTCCCCATAAGTTGAAGCTGGAGTTAGGAGGCGAAGCTTGTCAGAAACTTGTCAAACATTTGGCAAGGGAGATGCTTGGTCAAAATACCAGCAGTTGATCTGCAGATGAAATAGAGGCAACACAAAGAAGCTTTTGGAGGTGAACACCAAGTTATCCCACCACACATGCGGAGGTTGCTGGAGGTGAACATCAAGTCCTGTCAGTAAGTTTGTAAGCCATTGAATCTCTAAACAAACATCTGACACGACCTTGAACTCAGATTCTGTAGAGGAGCGGGCAACAATAGATTGCTTACGAGAGTTCCAGACCACTAAATTATTTCCCAAGTAGAACAAGTAACCCCCGGTTGAACGACAATCGTCTGGACAACCCGCCCAATCCGCATCACTGAAAGCGGTGATTGAGGCAAGGTCGGCCTTCATAAAGAACAATCCAGTAGATCCCGAACCCTATAGAAAAGGAAGAACCCATTTAAGGGCTCGAAATTTCTCAGTGGTTGGGGAGTGCATAAACTGACATAGTTTGTTGGTGACGAAGCTGAGATCGGGGCGTGTAACTGTACCATACTAGAGACTGTGGCATAAGCGATGATACAACGTGCTAGCCTCTGTCGACAGAGGAAAGCCATCAAGCTTGAAAAGCGGGCGCCAAGAGTCCATTAGAGTCGACCACGGCATGTAGGAAGACATACCAGCAAGATGAAGAACATCCTAACAATACTATTGTTGAGAAAAAAACACCCCCCATTACAATGAAGCACTTGGATGCCAATAAAGTAATGCAATGATCCAAGATCTCGTAATTGAAACTCTTGTAACAATTGTTGAATAAGAGTGGTGATGGCAGCAACATCATTACACATTAGAACCACGTCATCCACATATACGAGTAAAAAAATTGTAATGCCAGTCTTTTCGTAGAACTGTCTAGAGTAGAACCAATAAAACCCAAAGTGAAGATAAATGTACTTAGTCGTTGAAACCAGGCATGAGGTGCCTGCTTGAGACCATATAAAGACTTGAGAAGCATACATACATAGTTAAGAGAGGGACGATCAATAAAATGCATACTACCTCTTTAAGGTTCTTGTGTAAGAATGCATTTTTAAGATCAAGTTGATGAATAGGACAAGCACGGGATTTTGACCACGAGGCTAAAATTATCATCACAACCCACCCCTACATGTCGAGTTTTACCATTAATGAGCACTCGTGCCTTGTAGAGCTATAAGGAACCATCAAAATGTAACTTATGACAAAACAACCACGTACATCTGATGACATGTGTATCAGGTGGTATACTAACCATACCTCACGTCTTGTTATCCTGTAATGACCAAAATTTATTCTTCATGACAACATTTCAATTTGGGTCAAGAAGGGCTTGTTTATGTAACTTAGGTAGGGGCAAGATGGGTGAGGAGGTGGAAGTATAGAAGTGGAGATTGGGTTTGAACCGTTCTTGATCAGAATTTGCATTAAATAGAACGGTTGGACGATCGTTTATGAAGTCGCTTGGCATACATATTGAAGTAACAGACACCAAATTTGAGGTCAAACCTAAATGTTACGAAGCACTCATACGGTAAACAAAGAACAAACGAATGTTTTATCATAGTTAATTGCAACTTTTCTTAAGGAGGTTCTTTAAACAAAACCATTACAAGAGTCCAACTACAAAGTTGTTGTCATTGCCAATCATGTGATACCCTAAACATTTGCAACGACAGCACCACATCCTTTTGAAATTTATAAATAGCATAACAATGCTTTTTTGCCCCAAATCCACCCATCAATATTTTTAGTTTATATTATATTAGAGATTAACAAAACTTCGTTACTCCAAATAGCCAACAAACCCATTTCTTGCCTAAAAGATTCCGAAATCCACCCACTTTCTTCTTCCCAACATTGCATTGTGGTTGTTAGTTGGTCCCATTTTCCGAGTGATTATTAGATGAGTCATAAGTATATGTATGCAAACATATAAAAAATTAAAACAATTATTTATTACATATAATTTTTAACTGAATCTTATCTATTTACAAATATTTATTGACCAATATAAGTTATCAAAATTTACATTAAAAATGTGAATTATTTAACATATTCATATATATTTTTCAATTTTGAGTGTGGACCTGACTTTTACATATAAAATATGTTAGTATTTGGTGCTATGAAGTATGAGCAGTGAATGTATCAAAAGATATTGACTTTGACTTCGTGTAAATTGATTCAGTTATATTATAATTGTCTCCCGGAAAATAAAATGTTGGCTCAACAAACTAATGATCTATTTTGGAATCACGAGTGTCGGTGAGAATAGGTCCTTATCAAAGAAAATCACACACTAACATAATTCATTATATATATATATATATATATTTAAGCACACATTGGGTCATGAGTTCAATGTGTATGTAAGACTTTAGACTGACATGTGGATACAATAATTATCCCTCCATATTGAGTATCATCACATCGATTTGTTCCTCCTAAATCCAAATTTACATGTTCTACTCATCTCTCATGAGCTCACCTCATTCTACCTAGGTAAATGGTCACCACCACAGAATCAAAGCTCTAATACTAATTGTTGGGGAGAACCTGGTCTTATCAAGGAGGAGCACACACTAAGAGAGTCCATGATATACATATTAGTATTCACTCTTG
>JAYMTO010000270.1:0-13810 GCA_036898065.1 California macrophylla | reverse complement strand
GTTAGTTGATTATGTGAAAAGACTAAATTACCTTCATTTCCACCACCAGATCTTACCCTCACGCATGTTGTGGGTAGTTTGGTCTTTTTACCTAGTAAACTAACGAATTCCGTTCAATTTAACAAAAAAGTTTATGATTTGACATTTTCGAATAATTTATTACTACTTTTTTATACGAAATGTGAGTTGTAGCTACCACCAGACATAGAGCCAAAGTTTGGGATTGATTTTTGAAGTTTTCTCTTATATATATATAATTTGTCTCGAGTTATGTCATGATACGTTCATCGTGCTTGTTTGGTTAAAGAATACGTGAACTATGTCATGTTTGGTTGTTTTTGTAATTTATTAATATGTACAATCATTAAAAAAATATTATTTTAATGTCAATCATTAAAATATATTCAATTCAATTTTTAGTTTTAGAAAAATATAATAATAATATAATTTTCCACGGTATCAATTCCCGATGTTTTCAAAAATAAAATCAACAGCCCGAGAGGACCAATCTAAGGTAGAGCTCACAATCAACAAAAAAGAAAGAGCCCACACGCTATCTCTCCTCCAATGCTAGTTAGGGTTTACTTTTTCCACAAATTGTTCTTTTGGAGCATTGGACGAAGCGATTTGAAAATGGCATTTACTGTTGCAGACTCCAAAGTGAGAGAAATCATGTAGAGAGAGAAAATAAATACTGAGATGGACAGAGAAAGCTCAAACTTTTTCTAGAGAGAGAAAATCTGGGTATAAATAGATAGAGAAGAGAGAGAGTGGGAGAGGGAGGCCCATCTAACCAGAAACAGCCAGTACTAGTGAGAGAAATTGAATTACTTTTTTAGAGGGAGAAAGCGGATTGTTGCAGAGTTTGCTGCAAAAGAGGAACGCAAGTTTCAGGAAGAGCAACGCTAACCCTAGAAATGGTTCATTGCTTTGTGCTTTCACTAATGATTTGACTTCTCTCTCTTTCTCCCGAGGTCTGCTGGTGATTTTCACTTGCTTTGACAGGGAAAAGACTCCACATTTCCTGATAATAGTTTGTGAAATCAAGCTCCGGAAGACTGCAACTTTGTTATAATAATCTCTGATCGTTTCTGCAAATTTCGACATTTACTTTGCCGGATCTCTGTCCTTGGAGCTGGGAATTAGGGTTTCTGCGAGGTAGGTCGCTTGAGAAATTGGAGGATTTGGTTTGTGTATATATTTAAACATGCTCGGTTCTGATGTCTGGAAATTTGGGGGTGTTTGTTTTATTGAGGAAGACGCATGTTCTCTTGGTTTTGAAGTTTGATTGATGATTATGTTTATTTCTATTTGTACTTTATACGAGATGTTTGGTGTTTAAGTGGGAATACAGTGTATTAGCAAATAGGAACTGAAGAGAATAACTCGTGGGTGTTTTGTATTTCATCAGACTGTTGCTGCATTTTGACCCAAGAGGTTGCTTTGCTTGTGTGGATTTCAGCTGGCTGTGGTGGATTTGAATTATTTGGGTTAACATTGCATATTTACGCTGGAGCGGATAGGGTTACCGGGGACCATGTCTTCCTTAAGTAGGGAATTGGTGTTTTTAATTTTACAGTTCCTGGATGAGGAGAAGTTCAAGGAGGCAGTTCACAAGTAAGTTTGTTCTGCTTCTAGAATGCTTGCTCCAATGGTAATGCTGCATTTAGTTGATGAGAAAAACTGAGAAAATGAATTTAGGGCTGTTATATGTTTTTGTATCATCTGAAATAGTTAAAAAAAGGTTCTCAGGGTTAAGCTGAATCGCTTTAAAAATGCTAAAGCTCTGCCGAGTGAATAAATACTTCTGTTATTTGAGCTATTAATGATTTCGAGTGTGACTTGTGATCTCGCCATCTCGGTTATTTTGGTTGAAGTACTTAGTTTTTCCTTTTACAGGAAGCATTGAATTAATTTTGCCCTTAGAAGAAAGGGTACTTTCACATTGTTTAGTGCCTAGTACGATAGTTTCTTGTTCTTTCCAATTACTATATTGTAGCTGTGTAACATAGTTCTTAAAGATTATTTTTGTAATGTTTTTTATTTGTCATTGTTTTGTACACATTAGGTTGGAACAAGAATCAGGGTTTTTCTTCAATATGAAACATTTTGAAGATCAGGTCCAGGCTGGCGAGTGGGATGAAGTTGAGCGCTATTTAGGTGGATTCACAAAGGTTGAAGACAACCGGTATTCAATGAAAATTTTCTTTGAAATAAGGAAGCAGAAGTATCTGGAAGCTCTTGATAGGTGAGCTGTAGTTAGTTGCTATCTATTCCTGCATAAGGTTTCCAAGTGCTTACCAATTTCATGGAATGTTTAGAAGTTCTCTTTCGTGTGAAGCTGACGCCTCATATTGTGTTTGTGAATCAATAGGGAGAGGTTGTTTCAGTTAATTTGTAAGGAAGATGTTAAGCTTTGGTCTATAATTTCGTTTAATGTTTCTGTTTTAGTACCATATTTCAATCTGAATTTTGTACCTATATCTGCACATTTAAGATATTCACTCCATTGTTCCTTTTTGTCTTACCAGGCAGGACCGAGCAAAAGCTGTTGAGATTCTTGTGAAGGACCTTAAGGTTTTTGCATCCTTCAATGAAGAACTATTTAAGGAGATCACTCAGCTGCTAACTCTTGATAACTTTAGGTATTTAGTCTTGATTTTTTTAGTATTATGATGGTCTACTGTGTACCATGTCCTTCATAATTTATGTTGTTTAATTATCACAACCAGGCAAAATGAGCAGCTTTCGAAGTATGGAGACACAAAATCAGCTCGAAGTATAATGCTCATAGAACTTAAAAAGCTAATTGAAGCAAATCCCCTCTTCCGCGACAAGCTTACATTCCCAGCCTTCAAAAGTTCACGACTGAGAACCTTAATTAACCAGAGGTTATAATTACACTTTCTTCTTTATGTTTCTCATAAATGCAAACATGGGATTCTTGCAGGAAACACAATCTGAATGTAAAATATTACCCTAGTTTATATGCGGTAGTTCTTTAGCAATGTTTTATACAGGCTACTGATAATTGGGCCAAGAGAATATTGTTACATGATATTTTAGATTGGTAGCTAATCTTAGCTCCCATGCCAAGGGTTGTTTCTGAAGGTTCACATCTATGTTTGGAATTTTCAGTCTAAATTGGCAGCACCAGCTTTGCAAGAATCCTCGTCCAAACCCTGATATTAAAACACTTTTTATCGATCATTCCTGTGCGCCTACTACTGCTAATGGAGCTCGCCCACCTCCTCCCACAAACAATCCCCTTGTGGGACCAATGCCTAAAGCTGGTGGGGCTTTTCCTCCTATTGGTGCCCATGGTGTAAGTATTACACATCATCAAAACTTTCAATTTTCAGTTGCAGCAGTTGGAAATAAACTTTTCCTTGACTTGCTGTGCAGCCATTTCAGCCAGTTATGTCGCCATCTCCTGGTGCTATTGCTGGATGGATGTCAAACAACAATCCTTCTTTACAGCATCCCGCTGTGGTAGCAGGTCCTCCTGGTCTCATGCAACAGTCTAGTGCTGGTGAGGATGTGCACAGTTTTCTAGATTTCAGTGTGGTTACCTCTCTGCTGACTTGCTAGTTTGGTAATGCCGGTTTATATTATGTTCTCATTATTTTTTGACGACTACAGCTGCATTCTTGAAACATCCAAGGACCCCTACTGGAGTAACTGGGATGGATTATCAATCAGCTGATTCAGAACATTTGATGAAGCGCATTCGCACTGGCCAGTCTGATGAGGTGTGGATGTGTTAGACAGCCTATGTGCTATTTTGTTTTAATTTGGTGGTTCGAATTGTTGTGTATTCTTTTGTCATACCTTTGGTTTTCCAGGTGTCATTTTCTGGTGTAACACATACTCCCAATGTCTACTCACAAGATGATCTTCCTAAAACTGTGGTGCGGAGCCTTAATCAGGGATCTAATGTCATGAGCATGGACTTCCATCCACAGCAACAAACCATACTTCTAGGTTGGTTCTTGGAGTTATTTGCTTTATCCACTGGACTAAGAAATAAATAATTTTGCATACTTTCTTAGCGGTGCAGTTGTTAACTTCATATTGGTCTTTGTAGTTGGAACAAATGTTGGTGACATTAGCCTTTGGGAAGTTGGGTCACGGGAAAGATTGGTCCATAAACCTTTCAAGGTTTGGGACATCTCAGCCGTAACCCCATCATTGCAGGTAGTGTTTTAGACAGATATACCGCTTTATATGGTTTATTATTATAATCTGTCTGCAATTTGGCATAGTAATAACCACCTTTATAATACATCTCTATCTGGTACCAGACAGCACTGTTGAACGATGCTGCAATTTCAGTCAATCGCTGTGTTTGGGCCCCAGATGGACATATGCTAGGTGCGTGTCTGCCCACAACTCCCTCTCTCATTTCCATATTTGTTAAAGTAATGCTCTGATTTTGTTTTTTGCATTGGAAATAGGTGTTGCGTTTTCGAAACATATTGTTCAGATATATACTTACAATCCAACTGGCGAACTAAGACATCACTTGGAGGTAAGTCCTATGGATGATATTGTGCCCAGCATTGGCAAAAGCCTGGTACAGACTGTTAACTATATATTTTCATTCCTTAGATTGATGCTCATGTTGGTGGTGTTAATGACATCGCATTTGCTCATCCAAACAAGCAGTTGTGCATTGTCACATGCGGTGATGATAAGACAATCAAGGTATTGACTTTTAAGGCTTAATAAGGTAATGCATGAAAAGGAGAATACAATACCCTTAAATGTGGTTCCTGTGTGATAGGTATGGGATGCTGCAGCTGGACGCAGACAGTATACATTTGAAGGTCATGAAGCTCCTGTATATTCAGTTTGCCCTCATCACAAAGAAAATATCCAGGTAAGCTCACTTTGGGATGATGGTTATATCAGCGATATATTTCTTATACTTATTGAAGTTAAGGTGTTGGTAGTTATTGTAGTGCAGCATGGTTATGATTGTCAGAGAAAAATGGCATGTTGGAAAAACTGGATTGCTAACATATTTTTTTAGGGATCATATCTCAACATTTTTTTATGTGCAGTTTATCTTCTCTACTGCAATAGACGGAAAGATCAAAGCTTGGTTATATGATTGCTTGGGTTCTAGAGTGGATTATGATGCTCCTGGACTTTGGTGCACCATGATGTCATATAGTGCAGATGGAAGCAGGTTGAGTAATTTACTGATATTTTGTTAAACTGTGGATTGATATTTGAAAAGATTGTCTGTATTTGTATTCCTTAATTGTGCGACCATCAATTATTGTGTTCAATCCGTTTATTACATATTTTTGTACCATTTTTGTTTTGACATCTTATGATAGTTTTATGTGTGCATGAATTAATAAATCTATATTTCCTATCAGTTTATGAGTGTATGAGCTAATGAATCTATTTTCTTGTGATTATTGGATCACCAATGCTTATTATCTATTGCAGGCTGTTCTCTTGTGGAACAAGTAAAGAGGGCGAATCCCATCTGGTCGAGTGGAATGAGAGTGAAGGAGCTATCAAGCGAACATATTCTGGTTTCAGGAAGCGTTCTCTAGGTGTTGTTCAGTTTGACACAACAAGGAATCGAATCTTAGCTGCTGGCGATGAATTTCAGATCAAGTTCTGGGATATGGATAATACAAACATGTTGACAGCAGTTGATGCAGACGGAGGGCTGCCTGTTAGTATTGATTTACTTATTTTGCTCTAGCTATTCCTAGCTATTCAACTTAAGATAGGAGAACCCACATCGTGTTTTTTTATTGTATTTTTTCCAGGCTAGTCCTAGACTGAGGTTTAACAAAGAAGGTTCATTATTGGCGGTGACAACAAATGACAATGGTATCAAAGTCTTAGTGAACAATGATGGCTTGCGCTTGATTAGGATGTTGGAAAACAGGTCTGTGGAGAAAGGTCGAGGTCCATCTGAACCCATTAACTCTAAGGTGGTTCTGCACTTCTATTGTGGCGTCTTATGATAGATTTACCAATTAAAAGGCATATCCAAGAACGTTACTTGATATCGGTTCTCAAATTTTGGTTACTAGTGGCATGAAAGACCATCTTGCGATTTTAGATACTCTGATTACAATTTTTTATATTATATGTTCACTATTTACTATACATTCAAGACATAATTGTGATAACCTGGAGGTATTTTTTTGTGTGTATAGTTAAGATAATATCTCTTAGAACAGTTAATATTATGACAATCTGTTTAAATTTTGTACAATAATTCTTTTTAAGTACATGGATTGCAGGCATGATTCTGCCATTGAGGTTCATCATATCTGAATAAAACCCCTTTTGCAGCCTTTGATTGTTAATGCTCTAGGCCCAGTTACAAATGCTTCAAGTCCTGGTGCTCCCAGTATGGAACGTCTTGATAGAATGCCGCCTGCTGTATCTATCAGCAATCTTGTAAGTTGATTTTTACTATGTTGCATGCAGTTATCAGTGGTGCATGAGTTTCTAAATTCATTATGGGTACAATGCAGGGTTCCATGGATAGTAGCAGGCTTGTTGATGTTAAGCCGAGAATTTCAGATGACGTAGACAAGGTTAGGAGCTGGAAAATTCCTGATATTGTAGATCCATCTCAGCTGAAAGCTCTGAAATTGCCTGACTCATTAACAGCTGGCAAGGTAGGCATTTTTTCATGTTTCTTCTTGCAGAAACACTTCAATATGACAAACTTGTGTATTTAATTTTTCACTTTAGTGTCTAGCCAAAAAGGAAATCGGGTATAAATGCATGATTTGTGGAACTATATATTTAAAATGTTGCCTAAATAGTTTATCATCTTGCTATCTGTTATAGTTTACATTTATTTTGAGTCAAATATGTTGATGCTGGAAAGAAGTAGTATGGTGCATCTTATTGCCTGATGATATAGCCTTTAAGTCATTCTGTTTTCCTTTCTTGTATGTAATGAATGAAAATCAGTTATTCTGTCTACATAATCAGTTTTGCAGATAACAAGAACTGTGTCATGTGTAATATAAATACTATTTTCTTAAGTTGATTTCAAGTAGAATTGGAAGGATTAGAACATGAATTACTAGGGAGCAAGGATATCCAATTTTGGAAATAGTTCTTCTTCCTCCTTTAGTTAATAAGAGAAACCTGAGACTCTTTTACTAGATATTATATATACTGACACAAAAAGCTGGAAACATCCATAACGAAGATGACTACTTTCAGAGAAGAACAAAAAGATGAATGACAACATTGATCGATTTTCATCTTTGTTACAACCAGAACTTCAAAACCAATAGCTCGAACTTGTACGAAAAGCAGATCTTGGGCATCAAATCATGACAGCCATGAGAACAGCTAACCACAACAGCATGTTTTCATTACTATTTCCTATTAGATTTAGGAAGTAATATCAAGCCCAAACGAAAAGTCTCAAAAAAACCTATGAAACCCAAACCAGAAAGCTAGAAATCTAAGGTGTAAGCCTCAACTCATGTGCCTCACCACCTGCCGAGGCGTAAGCCTCCATTCATCTCGACGAGGCGCTGCCTCACGTCGGAATATCTCCACCTCGCCTCGAGGCGTGAGCCTTGACCTCCTTTTAAAACCATGAGTCTGCCCACACAACTATATTGGATAGTTGTTTCCACCATCAGCTATTAGAAAATTTGTATGTTCACCTTTTGGTTTATGATGGCATACATTACTTGACTTTCAGCATGAACATATATGTAAGGTCGAAGCCAATGATGAGGTTAAATAATGTAAATGAGCTGATTGCACATTCCTTGCTATTCAATTTCTTCTTTTTATGTTTTCATTTATGTGCACTTGAGAAACTTTTGGTGTGCAGATCTGACGACATACACGATAGTTAGCAATTTATGTTTGTGCCGTGTATTGCCGTGAGATTTTATGCAATAAATTACTAATTGAGAAACGGTTGGTGTTAGAGGGAGATGGCAATATATCAGATGAATATTAGCTAAATGTTAGTCTTGCAACAGACCTGTGCCTATGTTCTGTATCATCTTTCGAAAGTAGTGTATCTATGAGCTTAACTGATAAGGAAAACAATCAATATCTGGGAAAATAAAATGTTGAAGTCTCATTAAGTAAGTGCACATGCATTTCTTCTGCTCCTTGCCTTTTCCTGTATTGATGTTGGGTAAAACAAACAATAAATTGCAGGTAGTGAGACTGATCTACACAAACTCTGGCTTAGCATTGTTGGCCCTTGCTTCCAATGCCGTTCACAAACTTTGGAAATGGCAGCGTAGTGAAAGAAATCCGAATGGGAAGGTTTGCTTTGTGCTCTTTTATTTTAATTATATTTCTTTGCTCTCTTTTTTGTTTTCTTAGTCTGTCTGCATGTTGAATTTTCAGGCCACTGCATATGTGGTGCCACATTTGTGGCAACCACCGAGTGGAACACTCATGACCAATGACATAAGTGACAGTAAACCAGCTGAAGAATCTGCAGCATGCATTGCATTATCCAAGAATGATTCTTATGTTATGTCTGCATCTGGAGGGAAAATCTCTTTATTCAACATGATGACATTTAAGGTATGTTAATTGTTATTTGCCTTTGCTTGTTTAAGTAAATCTTTTTTTTCTTTGTGTAATTTATCATCTAATGGACTGTTTTATTATGAATCGCCGGCGATGCATGTTGAGTGTTAACCGGGTAATTGCTTTTCAGGTGATGACAACATTTATGTCCCCGCCTCCAGCAGCCACCTTCTTGGCATTCCATCCACAAGATAATAATATTATTGCAATTGGCATGGATGATTCTACTATTCAAATATACAATGTCAGAGTTGATGAGGTGAGGCAGTTCTCTTGGTTGCATTATTTTCTTTTATCCATCTCTTTTTTCATTGTGCATGGCTGTAATCATATTTGGGTAAATTGCATATAATTACCCACATGTTTTGTCCACTTACACATGAATGCACATTAAAAATTGGTCAACACATATAATTTTCTTTTGGTAAGGAACAGTCTACTGCTACTACCTCATGAACACCCATCCTCAACAGTTTCCAAGCCCCAACCGTCGATTGACGGTCTCCATGACTGGACGATTGCTGTGTTGGTTGGTGGTGGCGGCTACTCTTCCAGATCTCCCTCCACCATGATTAAGAACTTGTGATTCAACCATTACCGCAGAGATAGGGAAGCGTGGAGACAACATCGCTGAACCTGAAGCCAAATTGACAAACCCTCGCCTGCGAGCAGATCTGGGGAGGTTGGGCTTGTTAGTTTTGAGAGAGACCAACTCGACAGACCAATTGGGAAGCACTACCGGTGAAACTCATCTGTCATCAGCCGACAAAACCTCCTTAAGGATATATACTTATGCCAGATCATAAAATGTGGAACATCTCTTTAAGGAAGCACTACTTCAGATATTTTAAAGTATATCTCCTCCCTGACAAAATTTGCTTAAGATGCCCCACATCCGGCCTTTGCCAAATCAACTTCTGCTCGGCGTATTGGCTTTGACAGATGAATTTTGAATTACCATTTCCAGATCTGGATATACTTTAAAATATCGTAGAACATGACATGAAAAATTAGGAAGCACTACTGGTGAAACGCCCATTTCAATTTGTGTTCGTGATTAAGAAGGTAAACTAATTTTGAAGCAAAAAACTGAACTGTATCTCATGTGCAAGAAAAGAAGGAAGACCAGCACCTTCTCGTCTACTTCCTCCTATATATTTTTTATTTTGTTATATGAATGGGAAAATGGTCTTTTTAGGACATGGTATTACAAATTTATTCATTTGGGTATACATCTGTTGACTAAATTTTATCGTGCACACTTGTGTTAGTGCACAAAATATGTGGGTAGTCATATGCAATTTATTCATCATATTTTAATGTTATAAAGAATGACATCCTGCATTTTGTGGTAAGTGTTGACCCATGTTCATCCTGTCATAAATTCATAATAGAGCTATGTGTAGAGTTGATATTTCACAGCCTAGTTTTAAATTAATTTGCACAAGGTATTTTCAGAATGTGTAAGCTTTTATTCTAATGTGGATTCAAGATAACTACTTGACAGAGTTACAAATTTTTATTTCTTGCTAATTCTTCTGATTTTAACTAATCAATCATATTGTGGAACTATCTTTTTATATGATTGTGTTCAGTAAGGGTTACCCTTCATATGTGAATGATCACCATAATGATGGATGCCAAGTATACTGTGCCATGTTTAACTTCTTTTGAAGAAAAAGATAAGGGGTCATAGTTTATTTTCGTTTTAGGGAATCATAATTTTATAATATTGTGTACGAAGGTTTAAAAATAATCAAAGCGTGAAGGATTTTGGTTATTATGTTGATGATGAAACATGCTTGTTAAATTGGCAGGTCAAAACCAAACTTAAGGGCCACCAAAATCGTATTACAGGGCTTGCGTTTTCTCAAACTTTGAATATGCTTGTTTCTTCAGGGGCTGATGCACAGGTTAGTCAATGATTAAATATTACATATCAATGCCACAGATTGACTGTGGGTACTTGACACTTTTCAAGAGGAACACATGTAAGTTATTTTAAGGGCATATTCATTGTGGTGGTTCAGACTTGAGTCTGTAGACGAAACCTTTTTATATATTTATATTCTGATTTGAACTATAACTATACTGCTTTCCAAAATTCAGTTCTAGTGTACTCTTAACCTGCTACCAGATTAGACATGCGAACATGGAGATATGAAAATTTCAAATGTATGCAAATTTTAGCAATATTTCTACAAGAGGTGAGAAACTTGTTATAATACTAATAAGTAAAAAAAGTTGACAAATTGATTTTCAAGGTGGTATCTCGAAACAACTTTTATTATTATATAAAATTCCTAAAACTCTATTGTTACATGAATCACTATTGGATTGACTATTGGTGATTTTGAACAACTTTTAGTTACACGGTAAAAGAGTTCAGCCAAGAAACAGGGAATAAGTGATAGATTTAGTGAGATTGTTCTTTACCCACGAAAAGATTGCATCTGTGCTAAGAGAATAAGGTATTTCAAGTTCAATATTACCAAGAGGCTTTTGTTGCACTCTAAAATTTATGAGCTGAAAAATCCATTAAATTGATTTAATGATGTAAACATTGATTACGCTACTTAAAAAGGATTGTGTTCTCTTTAATTGCAACCCATTGTGATGTTTAATTTAGCTATATGTATATAAGATTGCCATGAAAGTGTTTTCCCATGAGACAAATGCTCCTATATAAGATGGACTTTTAGCTCGAGAGCATCCATAACAATAGTCATATTATACTGGTTGTAAAGGGTTATGCATGGTATGTTGAATTCAGTAATGTGTAAAAGTTGAAACTCTTATTTTTTGGGTTGGAGTTATACTGCTTAAATGTTATATCTTACTTCTGCTTGATTTGAGTTCCAGTTGTGTGCATGGAGCATTGATGGATGGGAGAAAAAGAAAGCAAGGTTCATACAAGCTCCACCTGGTCGTCAGTCCCCATTGTCCGGAGAAACGAGAGTACAGTTTCATAATGATCAAACACATGTGCTGGTTGTCCATGAAAGTCAACTTTCTGTATATGACAGCAAGCTTGAATGTTTACGCTCAGTAAGTTATTCGCCTCTGTCATGTTAACATTATCTCATAATATATTTAGTGCCAATTTGCAAGGCAGAATAAGGGTGTGATTCTTTTGTAGTAGGGAAGAAGGAAAAATGAAATAAAAAACAAAGTCATTTTTCTGATTTGTATTCTCATTTCATTTGTGACGCCGTCCTACAATATTCGTGGAAATTCAGAAGGTTGTCTTTCATTATTGGGTCTTAAGAGAGACTTGGAAAATTACTCTACCAAATTATGAAATAGGTAAGCTGTGCCTTAAGACTTGCTTAGGATGTTTGTGTCCTTGTTCTTCTATGGAAGAGATCTACTTCTGGCATTGTTACTAATCCGCTTAGCATAATTACTCAAACCGTAGTATAAAAGACTGCTTGGTCAAATTTGGAATTCAGAAGATTTTGGTTACATTATGTGAAGTAAGGTAGAAAATGTATGAAAGTGTTGCTGTATGCTATATGATCTATATTTTACATTTTTTTGCAGTGGTATCCAAAAGAAACCCTCTCAGCTCCCATCTCAAGTGCAATATATTCATGTGATGGCTTACTTGTCTATGCTGGTTTTTGTGATGGGGCTGTTGGAGTATTTGATGTGGATAGCCTTCGGCTAAGATGTCGAATAGCACCCTCTGCTTACATACCTTCATTCTCTGGGGGGTAAGTATCATTCATATCACTGTGTTCTCCATATTGTATTTGATATATCTTATACCTTTGGTGGCATAATTTGTTGTATTCACATTGACAAAAATCTTACGCAGAAGCAATGCCATCTATCCATCGGTCATAGCAGCTCATCCATCAGAGCCAAATCAGATTGCGCTTGGGATGACAGATGGTGTAGTGCATGTAGTCGAACCATCTGATGTGGATCTAAAGTGGGGTGGGCCCAATTCTCAAGATAATGGATCACTTCCTTCGAATTCATCAAATCCTTCGCCGAGTGGTCAACCATCTGAACTCCCGTCGAGGTGATGCTTAATTTAGATACATAAACAGGTGGTGTGTCAAGAGGATTTTAGAGAGATTGTGGCGCTCTTCCATTTACAGGCATTGTATGTTTCAAGTTTTTGTTAAATTTCTTTAGATCATGGTTTGTTTATATATTTAATGTAAATCAGTTCTTTTGTGATATTGCTATATTAAATGCTAAGCAGCATGTATTTGGATGCCCTTGGATAGGGTAGAGAGTATGTTTTCCCCGTATATGCACGTATTTAAGTTTTATCTACTGCTTTTGGCATTTGGGAAGTATATAGACATGAAACACCGGATTAAGAGACGGTTGAACACTCCTTGATATGTTGAAGATACATTATTTGGTGCTAGAATCTACACTATTTTACTACACCAAAATAGATTGGAATTACCAGAGAGGTTAGGACATCAACAATCGACAGAGAAGAGCGCTTGGGATACACCAACCATCACCTTTCCCTTTTTTGACTCATACATCGCCATCCCTAGGATCTTATTCATTGTTCTAATCTCTTTTTTCACTTTTTCACCATTGCCTTGTCAAATATGATGCATGAGTCCGATCCTTTTTTTTATTGATAACATAAAATCACATTTGAGACAAAATTGAAATTTCATTACTAAAAAGTTTGACTCTTCTCCTTCTACATCTTCTCATTCCCACCATTTTCTAACACAAAAAAACATGTAGAGGATCTGAATCATTTATTCGCTCTCGTTCCATTCTCTGAAACCTCATTTCTCTTTCGTTGTCGCTTTCATTCTCCGTTTCGTTTTCGTTCTTGTCTCACTTCTGTTCCCACATATGTTGTGACACGTCCTAGAATTTTGTTTCGAGTATGTTTCTATTTAATGAGTAGTTTTGTGATGCATGAAGCGTGTCTCTGACATCGATCACATCATATCCAACATTGATCCAAATATTGTTTGATATCTAACAACTGGCTGTTAAGGTTTCGAGTGTTTTCTGATAAAGTTTCGATTGTTCATGTTTTAATTCTTCTACTTGTTTTCATGTCCCTGTAGATGGCTTCATGGTCTCTTTCCGTTAAAATGAACTTAGAACCCTTGTACCTTAGAAGGGATCAAATCGTTAAAATCTGATGTAAGTCCAAAATATATGGCTTAATGGAGAGAGTCAAAGGAACCATGATCAAACCAATCTTAATTGCTGATAGAGCGACGTTTTCTCCAGTGATTTT
>JAYMTO010000269.1:0-13822 GCA_036898065.1 California macrophylla | reverse complement strand
GGCCACGACCCAGGAGAGCAGAAGAGATGACCGGGGGAAGAAGGGGTAGAGGTTTGAGTTTGCCGATAGGAGTTCTGAAACTCAATATTGATGCTAGAATCAGGACTGGTGGCGTGGAACTAGATATTGCAGTCCAGGATCATGAATGAGTGATTGTCGAGACTTGGACGGTATTCTTGAGTGGTACCTTCACGCTGCATCAGCAGGTTTAGAATTGTGTACTGATAGAGGATGACATGTTACTTCAGTCGAGATAAATGCATCAAATTGTTGTCATTATCTATCATTGGTCTTTTGAGGTAGAGGAAGACACTATTGTTGAAAACATATGATCATTGATTGCAAGTATATATAACGTTATAGTTCAGACTATCCCTAGAGGTAGTAATAAAGTCGTACATAGCCTAGCGCGGTTTTGTCATGCTCAAGTCTAAGAATCTATAAACTCAATTTGAAATCCGACGTATTACTAGGCTGGATTTGTATCCTTAATTATGAACTCTTTCTTTACGGTAGGTGCTAGCATATTAAATTAAAGGTTTGAGAGCATCGTATTACAAGTATATTACTTTATTAGTTCTGAGCTTAGCATGAAGAATTAGTTTATTTACATCCAAATTCAATAAAAAGTGAAGGACAGATCTAAATAGCCCATCTCTATGACACATGCACGGATGGAATTAAATAACAGTAACAAGTAAAAAGACGTGCATATAATACATGCAAGGATGAGTGCAAGTCACATTTTTCGACTTCACTCTCTGCATTTCAGAAATTAACCTCACTCCGGTCAACCATAAGTCTTCACTAATTTTTAGTATTTAAGATGTTAATGCATGAAGTTGGTCGCCCTCTAATAACGTTCCTTCAAAGACAAAGGGACACCGGGACACCCCTTTTACGTCACATATTAGGACCCCTGGTCGGGCGGCATACATGATTTCTTTTCCGTGCATGCTCTACATTCCTGTGTTGCGTCCGGCATGAATACCCATACCAGCAGTCTTCTCTTCCACTTACATCTTGTGGCAAAACCTATCAAGAGAACAAATAAACACAATCAACAACCTATGGCATTGTCTGTGACCAATCTTGAGAAGAGAAGCGGAGAAACTTACAGAACTCGGCAGTGAAATACGAAACCAGTACAGGAGGAAGGAGACTAGTTTGTCAAAGCATCCACTGTATCAAACAAATGACAATATCAGATCATAGATGTGATGGTATGTGGCTTGAAGAGCATTATTTCCTCCAATTTAAGAAAGAAAGAGAGCTCGCTCATCAAGAACAGAAAGGCTGCTTTTTTGCCATGTAACTGTGATTTCTAAATTGAATTGAATATCGATGGTAAATCCATTCAGATGTAACACTATGATAAATAAGTTCACAACAGTCTACTTTCTTACCCCCGTGTTCTCCCACTTGCTTGTATAGCAAGAACTAACTCATGCAAGGGTATAATTGGTAGCCTATGTATGATTCAATTTCTCAAAAAGAAAGTGAACTTTTATTTTGGAACGGAGAGTATATCATACCAAAGGTCTCAACTTGTAAGCAAATAAGGATTTGTATCAGGAATTGATTCCTATACTCCTCAAAAAACTTACTCTAGTTCTCTAATAAGGCTGCGATTAATTCTAGCCAACTGTTCAATAACTTCAAACAAGCTTGCAGGACAACCTGAACATGATTTTCAACACCAAAACAACTGTTCTGATCACCAACATATTGATCTACAACTTCAAATCAATTTTGCCTCCGAACAATCATTTTCTCCTAACTCCAGAGTAACGCTATATGAAAAGGTTGGGATTCACTACAGTACTCCAGGAACTTCAGTGAGATGCAACTACCTGAGTAGGATTTGCAGAGTCCACAAATAGTCTACTTCTATAGTAACATGTATAGATTCTACGGATATGAACACATCGCTAAGAGAAGGATCATGGAAGATAATTTTGGTAATTTAATTTAATTTTTCATGCAAGGCCATATGATCTATTCACACAAGAAGACCTGGGGGAAACTGTGTGGAGTCAAATTCTCTTGGAAATGTCCAACAAACCCTTAACAGAGCAAACTGAACAACCCAAAAATGCAAATGAAGAACACCATCTTATTACTTACTTGCACACATGTGTCCTAGCAGTTATCATCTCTGCATGATTCAGTGGCATCCTAGTACGGTCTGGAGAAAAGAAATTTGTTTACCTCAAAGTTAAAGAAAGAGGCAGCAACGAAGATTTCTCAAACTAATAATATTAAAATTCTAGCTTATTGTAAATAACACAGCTGTGAAAAATGAGAAATTCCAACCAGGAAGAGCCCTGATTAATGTAATTTCAGCACTAGAGTGATTCATGATTCTGGACCATCAAGCACATAAACCAAAAGTAGAAAAAATGTGATTGGTATAAAAGGAATTGACACCATACCAATTTCTCTATTGTCCAACTTTGCAACCCATTCAGAAATAACATCCTGTATTGTTCTCCCCATCTGTCTAATACACCTCTCTGTGATCTAATAAAGCACTATGATGTGAATCAAGAGTTTTAGCAACATGGAATAAAACAAAGTTAGGCACAAAAATAGACATACATCTTGCTCATGCTGGTTTCTTTCATGTGCTGAAGAAGGAACCCTATTGATAGTGCGCTCAGCAATCTACAGAGCATACAATTTAATCCTACTAAAAGACAATGAACTCCATACATCTATCAAAAGAGCATTAAAAGATAGAGCTACACCACCCGAGTTTTATAAGAAAAGATACGTATCAGCTTTCCAACAACATATTTACTAAGACTTCAAGTCAGATGGCTACTATATTCGGTTGCCAGTCCCAAGCCAAGCCAGGATAAAGGAGGAGGGTTGTAGGTAGGCTTGTGACAGCCATACACAGAAGCCCATTGTCATATCCTTATGCTATGAACCCATAGCATTGCGAGCCTACCCCAATTGATTGGGGAAATGGCTAAGTTGAAGAAGAAGGTCAGATGGCTACTAACCTAATACAACTAATTCGTGGCAAGGTAAGTTGGTTTCTCACAAAGTTGAGAACAATACTTTAAAAGAGGTTTAACATATGTCATCATAGTCATGCTGTTAATGCATCAAGTTGAATTGCAATGTTACAATACTAGACCAAACATGATTCTACTAAGTTGGCCGAATAAATTGATGATTAGTCCAGTTGTTGATCATTAGCTTTCCTGAAATTGCTAAGATTTGGTCGTATTATCATCCAAATATATTCAGGCTAATAAAATTTATTGGAACATTCATGCTCATCCAAGGAAAAAAACTACTCATTACTTTACTATACAGCATAGTTGCTAAGATAGAAAGATAGCTGCACAAAAAAAAAACTAATTTGCTAGGGACAAAAGATCATTTATGCTTTAGTGATCATATATTACCCTCCAGAACTCATTTGAGGAATGACAATCGCATCCTATAGTTTGGAGAATGCTTAAAGCGGAATTTTACAAGGTGGTTGTAAGAGAACACACTCTAGAAGATAGATACCAAAACAGTACCCTATCTAGTTATTGGATTTTAGGTTCGAACGGATTTAATAACCCAAATTGACGAGAGAACTAATACATTTACATTCATAATGCCATGACTACACAATAAAAATATAAAAGAGTTACTAGAGAGAAAGCATACGGGTTTGAGCGTTTCATGACTACATATGAGATAAGAGTCACTTCTGGTAACCCTTTGAGCATGCCAATATGCACCACAACATGGTCTATCACATCCTACACCTGTAAAGAGGAGAGAAATTGAAATGGCTTGTAAATATATCACTTCCTATATATATACCACAATGAATGAAAAAGAAATGTCAAACTAGTCCAAGATTTTATCTGCCTGAAATGATTTCACTCCTCGATTGGTCCAAACCAAAATAAAGTTATAGCAATGAAAATTTTCAGTCTAATCTGAGATATCAACTATAATATGGTCACTTGGTCAGAATCTTAAGCATACTAATCTCAACCAGTTGGCTACTAATAGTCAGTTTACTAGGATATGATGATAGTGTGAAAGAACTACTGGTAGATAGATCTCGGCAAGCAAACTAACATACAGAGAACTTACAATGTTGAGGAACATTAATATTAGTTCTGGAAGGCATCATTCCTCTACATTCATGGCATTGTATATGAACAGTATTCTGGTTGCATTGAAATCCACCAAATTCGTTACCTAAAAATAGAAAATGAATACTTAAGATAAAATCATTGAAGGGAAGAAAACAGACTTGAGACTGAAGAAAAGAATCCCTGAGAGCAGTTATTTAAACCAACACAACAGAAAATAGCAAACTATTGGGGGCAGACATGCATAGACAAGGGTACAGCATGTTAACTGCAAAATGTAACTTTAGTTACCAATAAAGCAGCAAGATGAATCAAGATTAAATGTTATGAAAATAAAAGGTCTGCAGTGCACAGCATCGAAATAGAATGAGAAAATGAATTTCCAACGACAACTAATTGTACCACATTGCGGGCATGTAAGCTCTGCGCCCTCATTTTCCTCATCAATTGATGAATGGGACCTCTTTTGACGGAGCATTTTCCCGATTCCAATAACCTAACCAAAGTCGGGAGTATGAAAAGATCAATTTTGTAGGCAACACAGTAATTGTACAGAAATAACAATTGCTTCTAACTACGCCTTTACTCATTCCTATCTCAAAGGTTGAACACCTAATCTAGGCTGGGAGGGACAAACCTAGAGAAATGGAATACTATATAGTGAAGAATAAATATTTATCTTAACAAACATGCCAGCCACATGTGTTTGCAATATTTGAGAAGATACTGCACAAGTATGCAGATATAGCAGGTGTTTAGGAATCAGAAAGAAAATTTAATAAACTTGAAGAAAATTATCCAGATGTAATACGTTTGGAACTCATGATGCATCTCTTTAAGTAGAGGGTCCCCGATTCTAACTTGTAGGGATGTGGCACGGTGGAGATATGGTCTTTGTCATTTGAAGTGTCCATACAGTACAGTTTTACAATATACAAGTACTACCAGACATGATCTTCTCACCACACAGGAATCATGAACTATCCAGTATACACCAAATATAGTATCATAATGTTATACTACTTACTCGACTTGACTGTATAGATGCATAGGAATCTAGAAGGGCAAGCTCCTCCACCGGACGTTTCAGGGAGGAATCAGCTTGCAATATACCCTAGACAGGAATCAGTAAACAAATAACAAGAAATTCAGCATGTGTCATGGTACAGCAGTGAAACTGTGGAACCATTACAATATAGGAAAAAAGAAGTGTTGGTTAAGATTAAATGGGTGGATAGAAATCTAACAATATTTGGTAAAACAACTTTATTGTAGTAATTCAATGTAGATATTGGTTACTCAAAGAAAGCAATAAGCTGAGAAATACCAATAGTCATCTAAATGCCATATGTTGAACTTGATTGGCAATTTACAAACATTTTGTCTGGCTGCAAGTGGATCATGAAAATTAATTCCAAGTTCAAAATGCTTAATATGAAACCCATATATAACCTGTCTCTTAGATATGTTCTGCACATTTCAGTGCTTCTAATGTAACACTATTATCATGGAGGATTATCATTCACATAGTAGTTTTGGAGAGGGTGTTGGCCATCCCTGTGACTGATGTATTTACTATTTATAGATGCTCTAACATATGCAATTACCTCTTCTATATTATGCAAGAAATGGTTTCTTCCAACGGATTGCACAATTGCTCTACATTGAGGACAGACTATACTTGATCGTTTACTCTCTGACCTCCTCAGCCACTCTGAAAAGCATCAATTGCTGAGAAAAAAAATGGATGACATGATTGAATACTCTATTTTCAAAAGATAAAATTTATGTTGTTGAAATAGAAAAAATACACACCAGAAGTTATGAAGGCATGGAGAAACAGTAACAACATCATGCCATACATTTAAGCAAATGCTGCATTTTGCATGCTCAGCATCCATAGAGATCTAACAAAAACCCAGCAAAGAGAAACTTCAGTCCTACTTTCTAATGTCAGCATGCCACAATATATCATTTAAAAGTACCAAAAAGAGTATAATCATTCACCTTCAACTGCTTATTGTGGGGTCTGGGAGTAGGCATTAAGCTGAATTTGTATCTCAGGTACCCTACACAGATTAGGAGCAAATAAACATTGCATTGCTTTAAGAATTTATCCAAGACATCTCACAGTTCTACAGCATCGTTAGAAGACATGAAATGTAATATTAGCTAAAGTGTAAATCAAAATAAATTCTGACCTTCTCTATCAGGGCCCAGGATAATTTCACTTCCACAAATGATAGCAACAGTATCTTCTTTAGGGAGAACAGCCTCATCAACAAGTATTGTTTCGGAACTAGCCAGACAACAAACCATCCCAAATATCAAAAGAAAGCAAGCAAGAAATAATTCATTTACATCCTAGTCGATCTTTAACAAAAGCACAATACCATGTTACATAGTAGTGTAAATTTTGTCAAATAGGTACTTCCTAAGTATACATACAGTTGATGATAGAATTTTATTATTCTCCCAGTTAAATTTTATTTATTGGGCTAGATAAAAAAGCTCAGGCTTCCCACATTAAATGGCTAATTTTAATGGTAAGGTTTGGCTTTTGCCTTTATGTTTAGTTTTCTTTTTCTCCTTTTAAGGAATGTGAGACTATATTATTTAACATCCCCCTCATGTGGGAGCCTTTTCCACTATGTGGTCCACTGTTCGTGGACCAAAAGGAAGGAGGGAGAAGGAACACACAACTCCCCCCCTCACTATAGGTACTTTTCTTCTACATGTGGATCAAAAAGTCCCAAAGGAAGAGGAATTACAAATGGGCAAAGGCTCAAATCAAATAGCTCTAATATCATGTTAATCCTTACTCCAACTTATAAGTTTAAGCTTATAGTTGAAGGCCCAATTACTATTTTTATGATCCAGTACCCCCACCCCACCCCGTCACGTGCAAGTTCGTTATTGCTTTGAATGACAGGCCCACCTTTTACCTGGTGATGGAATTTTAACATTTTTTTAGTTAGAGTAGTTACTAAGATTCAAACTTATGTTTATTAGAACTAAAACCCCGAGAATTTTTCAAATAAATGCAGCATACCTTTTATTTTGTATAGTAGCAGAACATAGATCAGAGTTCCTTATGATTTTGCACCATTCATGCTTGTCACTGGAAGAAGATGTTATCTCCGTGTATATAATCATCTCATTAGACCTTATCTCAACATCCGAATATCTCGAGTCAAATGGTACTGATACAAAAAGAGAACTCAGTTTACACTCAAAACCCTAGCAACAGAACCACCAAACCTAAAATGGGGTTTTGAAATATATCATAAAATTTTAAACCATCATTTAGCACACAACCTTGCATTGGATTCCCAGCACCTGCATATTTCTCTATAAGAAGAGAGTTACTAGAATTGAGACTGAGGCTCATATACTACAATTCATAATATACAATGGTGAAACACGGGGAAAGCCAATAGGTGTTCAAATAATAATTACTAATTACATTAAAAAAAAATTTTTCAGTCCTACAAACCATCAAATTTCCCACTGATTATGATGTAAAAATTCTATATCATAGAACAATTCAACAAATTTATCCCCAGAAAAGGGCTTGCCAAGAGATTGTAAGATGTTGGAAGATAGTTTATAGCTATTTCTTTTATTTGGGAGTGAACACAGCCATAATCCATAATTAATCAGAGTTGCAACACAAAGATGTTCTCTTTATCAAAATCAACATTAAATAAACAGAATAATACTATTATAAAAATATGAACTTTTTGTTTCTGTGTTGCAAAAACAACCCAACATTCACATACACATGCATGGATTAGTAGGCAATAACTACTTGGATTCAGAACCGAAACCCAACAATTTGATCCCGAAGAAAATTTGTGTTGGGAGTTAAGAAAATGGAAATTACCGAGCTTGGCCCAGGTTAAGTCTTCCTCTGAGGAGGGCATCGGTACGCTTGAGCACTCTCCAACTTCCACCATTGTTGACGGATTGATGATCAGTTTATGCTAATCCTAAAGCCTTTCTCTTGGAGTTAGGGTTGCGTTTAGGGTTCTTAGAAATCGAAATGTTGCTAAATTCTCCGGAATGATCGTAAATCCGCTCTCTCATTCACACTCCTTTGTTCTCGATCTCCTTCATATTCGAAGCCAGAAGAAGAAGATACTACATATATAACAGTAAAGCGTACTGAGGAAGAAGAAGAAGATCCAACTCCGAGGCTCGGTTTCGTCCGGGTCGGGTTAAAGGTCCACCCACTAATAGAGGTATGGGCCTCTGCCCAATTTGTAATCCAATAACGATACTTGGCCCAGCCCAAACGAGGGAAATTCTCAAACAGTTTACGAGAAGAGAATGAGTATGCGAGAGAGATCTGACAAAAGCAAATCCAAGCCCTAAAATAAACTGAAAGCAAGTCTCTCCTCTTCTTCTTCCTTGCGAAAATTCTTCAGAAGAACAGCAAAGTAAGCAGAAGTTGCAGAAGCAGCAGCTATCGTTTTGTCTTTTTCTCGGAAGACTGAGAAAATTGGATCTCTCGGTAACCCTATTTTCCTTTTCTAATCCCAATTTGTTTCTCTAATCAAATCCAGAAAAGACAATTGAACGAACGAATTTCTTAGGTTTTGACTAAAATGTTTGAGTTTTATGTATTATCGGAAGCATAACAGTTACAGTTGATACACTCAGTTCATATGCTCAGAGCGATCCAATCCAATTTGTATGGGTTCATTTGCATTCGATTCGGATTCCGAATCGTCATTTGCATTTCTCAATTTGTTGTTTCTGATATTTTCTAGCAAATCCAAACATACATCACTTTATGGAATGAAAACACAAATTTGCTACTCGATGGATCACTCCTATTAGTCTTGTTTAAAGGGAAAACTCTCACTTGGTGTAGGGTTGAAGTGAAATGTCGAGGTTCAAAGTTGGTGGAAAAGTGGTGGAACAAGTAGATTTGTTGAAGAAGCGCCACTGGGCTTTGCGCTTGTATGTGTGGCCTTTCGCCATTCTCTACTCCCTCTGGCTGACCATAATTGTTCCAAGCTTAGACTTTGGAGATGCTACCATAGTTCTCGGTGGAATTGTAGCTCTTCACATTCTGCTCGGGCTCTTCACGGGTTGGTCAGTTGATTTTGGATGTTTTGCCCAGTACAGTAAGGTATGTGTTTTGGTGTCTTCATCCTTTACCCACTCATATTTCATGAGGTTGAATCGGTTCAGTTTCTTGATGTTACTTTGCCTTTCTAAATGGTAGCCACTTACCTTTTGTTGAATGCTAAACAAGTGGTGCTACTACTTCCCTTTTTGTGCAGGCTAAGGATATATATCAAGCTGATCATTGCAAAATTACTCCTGCAAAATTTTCTGGTTCTAAAGAAGTTGTGCCCCTTCATTCTCGTAAACAAGTTAGTCATTCCTTTTATTTATGCTCTTAATTTACCAATTCAACTCCTTGAATTTATCTTGAATTTATCTTGGTTATTTATACTCTTTATTTTCTGCTTGACCCTGGTAGATCAAGAATTTTGTTATGTGCTTTTGATTTATTAATTGATATTGTGTAAGTGGATCTAATGGAACTATAAAACATATAATCATATATTACCTACAAGGAAGACTTATACAGTCTTTTGCATTTTCTTCTTCCTCTTCTACTATTGATGTAAATCTGAAATTTTGTCTGAAGTAAACCCAAAAGCTTGAGAAATTTGAATTACTTCCAAGTAGCAAAGTTTCCACATGTCTGTCATTGTTAGATATCTATTATAGGTCCTACTTATTTGGGTATATTTCTTGACTGTTGGCTTTGCTTTGTTTTCACTCTTTGTTAATGTAACATGATTGTTCACTTATGCAGCTGTCAGGTTCTTCATCCCCAGGAAATGTGGAAGAAATTTATTTTGATTTCAGAAAGCAATGCTTCATCTATTCCAAGGATAATGAGACCTTTTGCAAACTTCCCTACCCTACAAAGGAAACATTTGGTTACTACCTCAAAAGTACTGGTCATGGTTCTGAACCTAAAGTTGGTGCTGCCATTGAAAAATGGGGGCGGAATGTGTACGTCATCTTACTGAGATTCCCATCTCTTTTATTTGTTAATATATTTAAAGATATGTAAATATATATAAATTATAAAGATAGGACAAGTTATGCATACCCACACCAAACTCGAGGTCTTTTACATCATCACTTACAATGTTAAAAATGTGTTAAAAAGGCATCTCTAGTACCATCTTTTTCTCTAGATATGTCAAAACTCCTAGATATCTAAGCACCCGTCTTCATAAAACTCCCAGAATTGCAAACCAATCACAAATCTTTGTCACATAACCGAAAATCCAATTTACAAATCTAGGCGATGTGACCCCAATATGGACCATAACATAAGTGCCAAAGGCTTGCCTAATGCACCATCTTCTTCGAGAAGAAGCCATTCAACGACAAGAGCAACCACATTTACATTGTAATTTACTCTAAAAACGTTGACCCCGTCAATCCCAAGACCGATATGCTCCAATGCGGGGCTCTTGAAGTCCTATATCCAACAACACCATCTCTTTGGCCACCGCTTTTATTGCTCGCTATCAATTGCTTTCATTGCTCGCTATCAATTGAGCTGGGTCGTTTGCACTTGTCTGGGCTGACTCCTTCCATCAACGTCTGTGTCACCGTTGTTGTTGATGTGAGTGAAGAACAAGAGGGGACAGTAAAGGAAGAGAGGGAAAATGAAAAGAATAATAAAAAAAGAAAATGACATTTTTTAGAATTTGATCGTTATCTTTTCATCGCGTGTAAATCATGTGACCAAACGGGGTTATTTTCCGTTAAAACTACCAATAAGTATGAAATAAATGTAGTTTGGGTGGTTAGTTGCAACATTTTAAAGTTTAGTGTAGCTGACAAAAATAGTTTGAATATGTTATTGGGGTTTCTCATAGTATGCCCTACATATTCAAATACAGTGTATTTTGCATCCCAAATGTGTTACATGCTTTCTTGTCAGGTTGCATATTCGTCAAATTGTCCACATCCTACTATATCAAATCATACTATCGACTTTATTTCAAATAGTTCAATGGAATTGACTTTAGCAATTTAAGCTTTTTGAATAAAGAATCCAAATTCAGTGTACAGTAATTGGATGGGAGCATATTAGATTTAGCAATTCCCTGGTTTGGTTGTTTTGCTAGGTGAGGACCTTTCGAAGTCTTGAATTGGTTAAATTAGCTTTAGATTCTGTTGTATGGTTTTCAGTGGTGAACTTCATATTCAAATTTGTATTTTAATTATTTATCATGTGTATTTTTACTTAAATTGATAGAACTTGTTCTCTAAGCAATGCTACTTAATTGGTTCATATCTGCCATCTGATCTTGGCTCACAATGGTAATGTAGATTTGAATATCCACAACCTACATTTCAGAAGTTAATGAAGGAGCATTGTATGGAGCCCTTCTTTGTATTCCAGGTTTGTCTCCTTCCAAAGATCTATCCTCTCTTCTGGTTTCTAATATTCACAAGAGAAAGGAGTAGCACCAACCTGAGAAATGTTTATTTTAACAATTAATGTACTGCACTACTGGAATATCAGAATGTTCACTGTATTCTGTGTTGCATATAGGTCTTCTGTGTGGGTCTCTGGTGCTTGGATGAATATTGGTATTACAGTCTGTTTACATTATTCATGCTGTTTATGTTTGAGTCAACAATGGCCAAAAGTCGTTTGAAGACTCTAAGTGAGCTACGCCGCGTTAGAGTGGATAGCCAGACCCTAATGGTGCATCGCTGTGGCAAGTATGTTATCTGATTGCCAATTGAACTGTTTTTCTATAACAAGAAAGGGGCTGCCTAGATTTTTCATGCGCTGGATGTTGGGCATTACAGGTGGGTGAAACTCTCTGGAACAGATCTTTTGCCTGGGGATGTTGTCTCCATTGGCCGCTCTACTGGCCAGAATGGAGAAGATAAGTCTGTGCCAGCGGACATGCTTATACTAGCAGGAAATGCTATTGTAAATGAAGCTATTCTTACTGGCGAGTCCACTCCTCAATGGAAGGTTGGTCTCTTATTTCTTATTTACTATCACTATCTCATTGCATTGACCCTTGGAATTCTTGTTAATTGGATTTTCATGCAAGCCTTCTAAAATTTAGTTGTACATCCACACTATCAGCTTTGTAGATTGGCTCTGAGAAGATGTTGCCATTTCTATTTCATTATTAGACTGTCATATATGCTCCAGTCATTTTGGATATTCTTGTGGTTGTAGAATCTTCATCTTTAAAGCATATTATGTTTAGTATTTGCTTATTTCTCTCACTCTCTCTCACACACACACAATTCGGGCGCAAACGTTGGACGTTCTACCTCTCCCCAAATCCTGAAGTGTTGAAGTTAATGTGACTTGTTACTTAAAAAAACATGTATCTCCATCTTCACTACTTATTTCCTGATTTTATTTAGTTCTTGAGTGAGCTCCTAATCAATATAGAGCATTTCAACTTGTGCAAAAAAATAATGTGAACCTGAAAATGTTTTTCAGGTTGCAATCACTGCTAGAGGAACTGAAGAAAGGTTATCCACTAAGAGAGACAAAAGCCATGTTTTATTTGGCGGTACCAAGATACTACAGCATACTCCAGATAAAGTAGTTATTGTTGGATGACATTTTTTATATGTTAAGTCTTTCATATCTTAGATGCTGCTGATCCATTAATCCTCATTTGGCACCAGAGTTTTCCTCTAAGAACACCTGATGGTGGCTGCCTGGCTGTTGTTCTACGAACTGGGTTTGAAACTAGTCAAGGAAAATTGATGCGGACAATTTTATTTTCTACAGAGAGGGTAAGATTTTTATCCTCATTTGGAGGTTGATGATTGCATCTTTTAGGCCCATGGTTCTCAGTTCTTATCCAATGTCATTCTCTGTTTACAATTTTTTTGTAGGTTACTGCCAACAGCTGGGAGAGCGGCCTATTTATTTTATTCTTAGTTGTCTTTGCTGTAATAGCTGCTGGTTATGTACTTAAAAAGGTATATAAATGTTTGGTTAAAGTTGATAAGAATTGTTATGAAGTGGCATTTTTTGCAATTCCTTGTGATAACAATTCCTCTTTCTTTAGGGACTAGAGGATCCAACACGGAGCAAGTACAAGCTTTTTCTGAGTTGTTCACTTATAATTACTTCTGTTATCCCCCCTGAGCTGCCAATGGAGTTATCAATAGCAGTTAATACATCTCTAATTGCTTTGGCACGGCGTGGAATTTTTTGTACAGAACCTTTTAGAATTCCATTTGCTGGCAAGGTAGATATTTTGAACTTCAAATGTGATCCTTGTTTTCTTAAAAAGTGTTCTCTACCTTCTTTCTTTAAGAATATTCAAGTTAGTTAATATAAGAACGCTCTCACTGCAAGATGGTAGAGCAGAAACCCATGATTTATTTATTTAATTTGAGTAAGGGATTGCTTAATTTGTTTTCTGTTTCTATCTCAGGTTGATATTTGTTGCTTTGACAAAACTGGAACACTTACATCAGATGACATGGTACCTTGTTTGTTTCCAGGATATCTTTCTCGCTGGTTTTTTTTTCTGTGGTGTGAGTTTTACAGTTTTGCACTTTTTCAGGAGTTCTGTGGAGTTGTTGGGTTGACTGAAAGTATGGATTTAGAATCTGATATGTCCAGAGTACCTGAACGCACATTGGAGATTTTGGCGTCTTGC
>JAYMTO010000268.1:0-13824 GCA_036898065.1 California macrophylla | reverse complement strand
TTTGTCTATAAATTCTTTTATTTTAAAAATAAAAATATAAATTATCCTCATCTTTTTAAAAAAAATATTATATTATTACACTACTCAGTCAAAAAAGACATCACATCAAATAAATGTAAAGTATTGAAGTGAAGTACGAGATAAAGGAAGATGAGCGTTGATGGGCAAAAAAAATTTGTTTGTTTCGTAGAATGAAAAAGATCTAGATAACTTTAATTTTGAGATTTGGGTAAATATAAAAGTTTAAAGATTAAAAATAGTTTACATGTAACACATAGTAGCTACTATACGGCAAAAAGGTATAATTAAGCCAAAATAAAAATGGATAGCATCAGAAGAAAATTTGAGTTCAAGTCAAAGGGTAAATTTGAATTACACAATTTCAATGTAGGTAACAAGTTGTAAAATCAACCTATACACTAATGAAGGCTTCAGTGCCAAGCTACGTCGGATTGATGGTGAAGACATAAAACTCAGTAACACAAAACACTAGTCGTTCACTGCATTTTTTTCCAAGTTGATTACAAAATGTCAACTGTCTGTAACTGGATCTTCTCCATGTGTTCCCGATACACCGGTCTTTTCGGTGATGGTGCTGTTACAGTGATGCAGTTGCGGGGCTGAAAACAAGCTCTTTTGACTCTCTGTGGCAGTGGACACTGGATTTGTGCTTCGTGCACTCTCACTCCCGGACAACGATGCTGATGCAACTGGAGCAGCTTCTGCTTCACTCCCACCCCCATGACTCGATCCCTCTTTCCCCCCACCACCACCTGCAACATTGTTTAAGGTTGGACATTGTCAATCATCCGTTTGTGGAAGCATGAAAATCCAACATTCATGAAATTCTGAAACTCTGTTTCAAAACAAGTGTGTTTGGCTTTTTGCAAAAGAAAAAAGAGTAAGGATCGATGTATTTGGTGTTTGATTTCCCACCACGTGCCCCCATGGCCTCACATATTAACAGTATTGTATGCATCAATAACTTCTTAAAAGAGAGAACAATGGCCAATTATTTTTGGGGCATTTAAATTCCAAACTAGTAAAATAACACTTATTTTGGTACTAGGTGATCCATCCATCTCAACAAGGAGGTCCTAACAGAAACTATTCTGATAAAGGAAGAAGAAATCACCATAAAATGGAAAGGAATAACCTGTATGAGGAGCAGTTATAGAGGGCGTGCTTGCATTTGTCGGTAAAGGGGTAGTTCCGCCCCCCTTTTTCAGCTTTGACTGCAAAATAGGTCAGATATCAGAGTCCGACGAGATACATTAGCAAATTTGGACTCTTAATTGCCTCTAATCCAAGTGCAGAATAGTGTTAGTTCTTTATCTGGTCTGTGCTTCTTGTTTCTATTTTCATTAAGAATGGTTTACATGGAAAGTAGTAACTATAATGCAAGACATGTCATACAATATAACCTCGCCAATTATCCGGCTAAATAATTCATGATCTGCCTCAACATTCAGTTCCCAAAAGATAGATTATGTCTAGTGAAGGCTTTTTTGTGTGTTTCAGTGTAATTATTTATGAGCTGGAGTATACTGATAAAGCACCACTAGACCATGTTAATGTTTTTACCTTTGCATTTTCTTCACAATGCTTTACAACCACTGAAATGATTGCACAACGACCATGCAAGAGCGTGTATGCCCACAAGAGAAGCTTCCTCGGAGTGCTAAGATCAAGGGCTTCAATCCCATCCACACCTGGTTTAAATTGTGCATTTGTTGCCAATCTCGAGGGCACCATAAACAGATTGACACCAGAAGGGAGTGTCACACAAGAGCTCTCCCGATAAAAATTGTATGAAGTTCTAAGCAAAGAGTTTGCAGTCTCCAGGTTTTCATCTGAAGCTCTCTTGATCACTATATTTTTCATTTTAGACAGTAGAGGTATCCATTTTGCTTCAAGATCTTTTGTCTGGGTTGGGTCCTCAAATGATGTACTCCATAACTCATCTGTTTGCAGATCAACACAAAGATGCTGGCTGCTTTCTGAACTGCCATCTGATGGGTTGACTTGCCCCTCAATTGAGAGACAGGAGGTTAATGGAGTGATTGAAGCTAAGCTATTTATAAGAGATCGACACCACGCAATGGAAGCATGCCTGCAGACTTTGGCACAATTAATATTCGATAACTTTGGATTCTTAAAACGCTTCCGAATCCGTTCGTTTAATGCTTCAATAGTTTCCAGCTTGCCATTTCTTTCTAATGACGAAATATGTTGGTGGAGATACCTGACAACGTAATAAAGTCAATGAACACTAGTTGTGAACCAAAGCACGTATTTATTTACTATAACAAAAAATGAGGGAAAATAATTATGAAAAAGGCATTAAATAATAAGTATGATATGGGATAAGTATGTTCCAAAGAGTATATAGGAATGTTTTTAACAGTTCAAAGATTACAAAAAGTAGAGAGAATTAAGAACAGTTCTCATAAGATTCAACCACACAACAGAAATGTCATCAACAAAAATATGAAAGGAGTGCATTAAATTAAGAATATAGTGATCAAAATAAGTGATAGGTACATCAGTTAGCAACTAGACAAATCATGTGATAGTTTAAGCTTGCTGAAATAGAGAGAAAAAAACATATATGAATGCATATGTTATAATTGGGATAACATAAAAAAGGCAGAATTTATTAAATGCTTACCCATATAGGTTATTCTCTGATATTTCTGGGCTCTCAATCTCAGGTAAACGACATATTTCTGGCCATAATACTCCATGATCCATGAATAAAGCAAATAACTTTTCCAGTAAACTCTCAGGGCTATTTGCAACACCAGAGACAACATTCTCAACTGGATGCATGGATGATATCAGGGTCTTCATATACCTTCCAAGTGCTAACGGAACAATATCTTCTATGCACAAGGAAAACTGGATTTGAAATGAAGTTAGCCACTACATAAACCAACTAAAATTGTAATAATCAAAAGAGTGAACAAATCTGATAAACATGATGCACACTTGAGCAGTGAATGCTAGGTCATTCTTAGGACTTATTTAACTAATGAAGACAACAGCATAAATAGGCCTGCATACAAGCTTGTTTCTCTGGATGTTTCACAATATTAAATCAACGAGTTTTTATTTATCATTTTCCTTCCTCCCCAACTCGCCCATCATAATATTGTAGTAATTTAAGAAAATGTGTAAGACATGTATCATTCATTAGAATAGATTGAGTATCTTCTTGATCCCAGTTTCATAAACTATAGATGTATTAATTACATTGAAGCATTGAGAACAGATTTTTGCACAATGATGCATTAAGTATGCGTACTAAAGGATTTGATTCTTACCCTCTTGTCTGCACGAAGTGATGTATAAGCCCGGTCTAGGGTGCAAACGTCTCCTGTTTCCTCCAAAAGTTTCAAATAGAACAAGACATACTTCCTGATGCAAGTAATAAATTTTCGAGAACTTTCTGGTAAGTTAACTTCAAGGCCCTTTCTGTTCCCTGAACAGCCTGATGTTTTGCGCCTGATGCACACAAAAAGCAAATCACGTGTGGGGGACTTTTCGATGCTACCCAAAGTGAAATAGTCATGGAGTTTTTGTTTATACCATTTTGTTAAACAAATTATGTATATTTAATTTCTTTAAATGTCTAAAAGCTCAAGTAAATAATTTAACAACAAATGGAAAGTAGAAACAAGCTTACCTTCCCTTTTTGACCATGCCATCAATCTCCCACATATTAATTGTAAAGGATGAGCGAGATGATCTGAAACAAAAAGATAGCCCATCCTTTGCCCTCTCCAGATCACCAATCTCACCCCTTCTATAGAAGCCTTGAGCAAGCATGTATCTGGCCTTGTGAAAATGCTTGAGATCCCCTTCAACACAAGTTTCAAGTGCAGAAAGGCAATCACTGTAAAGCATGTTCCATGCCCTTTCCAGTTGAAGTGATTCCTCATGCTGTCTCTCCTTCAGATCTGTATCCTTACTGTCGGACGGAAGGGGCTGATTATCAGAGGATAACTTACCCAAGATATTCAAGACATCATCTTTTGTGGATTGAGCAAAGGAATATACTGCAACACTCTGACTTGTACCAATAGCACAAAAGAAGGAATAAGGACATGAATTGAGACATACAAAAATTTGAGAAATTGTATAGTATAAACCGATAGTATTCACTAAGGGATCTATCTTAAGAAAGAATAGTGTTTGCAAGGGTGATAGGAGGGACTATGATACCTTTAGTGCGTCTATATTATCTTTTCCACTCCTATAAAGTATCTTTAGTCGTGATGCATGCATCCTGTAGACAGAATCCACGGCTGATGGATTTAAAGTAATAGCCTTCTCGTAATATGACAAGGAAATTTCATGTGAGTAACCAAGCTTTTCAGAAAGTTTCCCCATATAGAATGCATATGACCAATCTTGCCTGTGAAAAAGAGACACAGAAGTTGGGAAAGTTTAGAATAACAACAGGTCACAGATAAAATAAGAAGTTAGCAGAAGAAATATCTAAAAGCACGTACTTATGTTCAAAGGCTTTCTTGAAATGTTTCATAGAGTTTTCACAAAACATCACCCACACTGTATCCTTTGAGGGTACAACAGATCGCTGATCATAAAACGGCACCACATTTTGTAGGCTGTCATAGTATACTAAAGCCAATAGTTCATGTATCTCACTCTGCAGCCAGAGAAAAGGCATTGCAAGTGGTTAATAATATTATTCTAGAAAACTTGAATCTATGTCTCAAATAATATGCATGGATGCAACTAGTAATGGATATGTTTAAAATACCCAGGAAGTGAGTAAAGATAGACTATTAATGAGATGTTCTCATGTCAGCACAACAGCATTTTAGATCAAAATAAAACCTCGAACGTGAAATAAGTACTAAGAATAAGGTCATGTAAAACCCAAGGTGATAAAAGTATTAGAAAGAAGAAGAGCAACAACAACCAGGCCCTTACCCATGCAAAGTTGGAGTCAACTACATGAATCTTTTCGTAAAAACTAGGAAAAGCATAAAAGTAAAATAAGAAATCATTCCATCCATCTAAACATGTATTCTTCCCCTTTTTGTTGAGACGAGGAATCCAAACACCACCACAACATCTGTCCATGTATATCCACCAATAATACACGTGAAATATATGTGGAGAATATAATTATTGTGCGTATTGATAATATAAGAGCTCTATATAGGGTAATGCAAGGTCGTGTCATGAAAAGGTTGACTAATGCACGAAAGAAAATAAGCCTAAACTGAAGGCCTAATGTAAGGAGGTACTCAGGAAGGCATAATTTGAGGAATCTCATATATATTATTGGATTCTAATATTTTAACATATGGAAATGTAAATATATAACAAGAACCTGCTGAGCTGATGACTTCGCCAAAGCCAAACTCATCAATAGACACCGTCTACTTCTTCTTCGACTAGACTCAACCCTCTGAGGTAAAGTTGCATCCTTTCTCCATGCTACAGCATTTATATGCTTACTTCCATCATTTAGCAACAAGTCCACCTCCTGTAGAGAATGAAAAGAGAAATCATCAAGAAACATCCAAATGTTCAACACTAACCAATAGTGGGTATTTTCCTCTCTTTTTCTTTTATTACATTCTCAATTAAAAACAACAAATATTATAGTAGATAATATAATAAAACAACAATCTTACCTCATCATAGATATTTGCAAGTCTTTGCCAACTTTCAAAACGCAGAGGGTTGTATAGTAGATCATATTTGAAGAGGGTTGCATTTTGTTGTACAAATTCTTCACCTTCCTTGGTGAGTACAAAACCCGGCCACTTATCAGTTGCACTCATTTCCTCAGACTGTGCTAAGAGGTAATACAAGTTGCGGTAAACCTCTATATATGGCTCAGAACTGCAGAAAATTAAATATAAATACAGAAAACTCATTCATACGAACTTCACCAACAAAAAATAATAATAAATGTATTTGTGATCATTATTATTATTATAAAATTGGAGCAAAAGGAATAAATTTTCTTGAATACCTCCCAACTGATGATGTCTTGTACTGTTCGAGGTTTCTTGAATCATCAGGAAATATTATCTTCATTATGGCTTCAAGAAACCCATCAGACCCAGCATCCTCAGAGAGTTTATCTTCACAAAGTTCTGGATCATCTAAGAACTTATTGATCGCATTTCCAGATAAGACATCTTCCGATGGCTGGGGAAAGTGTTTGCGTATGGTTCGTAACACCCTGCGAAGTTTAACCAACCCAGTTCTCTGATACATACATATGCACGTTAGGCAGTCAAACAACAACCATTATCCTTAACAAAGTAAAACTCATATGACAAGAAAACTACAATGATGGGGGCTACTAACAGATGAGGCCTTTGCATTCGGTAGAATATACTGGAAAACATCAGCACACTGTTCTTTGGTCTGATAATCTCCGCGACTTGTATTTTTGTGCATGGCTAGATCATCTTCATAAGATGAATCAGATCTAAGATTCAGACCATACAAGCAGAAAAAACATTGATCCAAAGCATTGTCAATTTTCATCTCAAGGTCGTCCCGCTCATCTTCAGTTAGTTCATCCATACATTCAGTAGGGTTATCCCTTGCCTTCTCAATTTTTCTTAACTTGCCATTGGACCCGTCGCCGTCCTGCTTTTCACATTCTACTTCTGGATTAGATTGGCCTTCATGAGACGGAATGCATTTAGTCATCTCTTCAAAAGTGTTCTTCTCCACAGAATCGGTTTTATCTATTTCAGTCTGAGCCATCTCCACATTAACCAGTTCTGAATTTGATTCATCGAGGGATGTCATGGCATTTTCCCTCCACTGAGATGTCCCCCTGTTTGAAGAGAGAGAATTGGATTTAAGCTTCATATCCAAGGCCAAGAGGCGCTTTATTGCAAATTTAAGAAAAGTTCCTTGCTCCCCTTCACCATCTTCACCAGCACAACAGAGCTCATACTCAGCAAGCAGGTCATGGGTAGCAACAATCAAATCAACCTGGAATAAGAAGTCAGATAAATCACAGGTAAGAAAATCCATAATAAGAGAGAAAATGACCAACCAAGGTATATGCATGTTTGGTTTCAAAAAGAAAAGAAATGACTAACTTGTGTTTTTACATGAACAGTAGAGTTCAGGTGTTGAAGTTTGCAGAATGCAATAGCTGCATCAACAAAGCAGCATCTTTGCTTTTGCTCAGCAAGATCGTCAACTACAAGCCCGGAGGATTTCTTATAGAGAAATATGCTTGCAATATTGCACATGACAGCTAGCAGTAGGGATTGAATATAACCAGTGCTTCTTGATGGAACGACGCTATTCTACAAGGATGAAAATAGCTACATATTACTAATAAAATAGACATGTAGAATATTCATGTAATGACGTGTAGCTAAATGCCATGTACTTCTCATAGTGTTGTCAAACAACAGTAAAGTTATAGATTAAAGTTTCAAATTGCTCATACTAACAACTAAAAGATCCAAATGGCCTTGAACCTATGGAGGGCGTTTCAATCTTGATTTCAGTCTACATCAACAAAGAATGTGTTCGTTTGAAACTTATCTTAACCACACATATGCTTGAGCAGAAAATCAAGAGACTGTTTAAAGCCTTGGGAGTCTTCAAGTAGGAATATGTACCAGTTTGCAAGACAAGGCATTCTGGTGGTTTTAGCCAGGAAAGAAAACCAAGAGTAAGAAAATAGTCATTAAAATAGTGCTAAGTTTGGATTTCAATCGGTAATGTTAGGGGAATAAAATAGAAGATAACAGTTATTAAAAAAGGTGAACTTCCAAATGTTTTATGTCCTCCAACTTTTTTAAGTTCCAAACGCATCATAGAGAAAAAGCAGGTCTTCCATAAAATCAAAAGGAACCCTGATTGACATAAGTTCCAGAAATTATTGTAGCCTGTTGGCTGCTACTGCTAACAGAAAGTATGAAATAGAATAAACGCAACATTCACATAACAAAGATAAAGGCCACCAGCATTCTCCCATCGTTGCTTGACCTTAATATCATCACATGATGAGTCCTATCTAACACATTTGGATTGGATGTCAAACCAAGATCATTCAACACATCAATTTCAAAGCATATACCGAAGACTTACAGAATCTATAGATCGATCTATAAAGTTCTTCACTTCTGATGCACATTGAGAGATTGCCTTAACTTCCTCCAAAACTAAGGAATTCCGAAACTTTCTTGAACTTTCTGATGATTCAATTTCAGAAGCAGATAGAATTCTGGAACATGATTTCTTTTGAAAGGGTTTGTGGAGAGTGTGGTAATCATCCATGCCAGCAGCTACCATGAGTATTTGCAACTTCCGGAGATGACAGTTCAAATACACCTCGATGTCCATCAGTTTTGACTTCTCACATGCCTTGATTAATATGTCCAGAGTGGATAGTTCAGAAGATGTAGTTTTTTCACCTTTTCTGTCAATCACGGGTGAAGGTATTACATCAAGGTGCAGATCTTTTCTAGAGAACAGAAGTGGGGCAAGCAAGGCTATACACTCCAAATACATTTCTTTCTCAATCATCTCACCAACTGTTTTTTCCATCAAGAAATCAACCTTCATTAAATTAACTTCGTGGAGAACTTTATCAATGGTCAACCCTTTAATAGCCTTGGAGTGTGGTAAGATCACTAAACGTGGAGGATAATTCATATTTTCTTCCTTGGCCAGAAGTGATAAAGAGATGCAGAATTCTTCATGAGCTTTTGCCTTATTGCCATCCCAAATAGACATACGCCCACTTAACCAAAAAAATCGAGCCCAGAAGGAACTCTTTCTCATTAAAAATGAGTGGTCCACGAGTGAGTCCTGGGAAATTGTTTCATGACCTGGTAATTTGCTGGTACCTTGAGTGCTACTAATTGAAGAGCAACTTTCTCTCCCTGATGCATGATATGAGTGAAAGGGGTAATCCAAAGCAACTGACTCAATGATTTTACAAAGATGATAAGATACCTCTGATATAAATTCTGACAGTTTTGATGCCTCAGAAGAAGATAACCCACTGTCATAATACAGCTCGGCAAGAAAAAGACTACATTCAGGGGTTCTTTCCTTTCCCCAATGTCTTGTACATTTTTCCAGCTCCAGCAACTTAGCTTGTGCATCCTGGAACTGAAAGCCTCTACTTGCAGCCTCTTCCAGAAGCAAGTGAGACAAATGGTAAGCACCAGAATTATCTGCAGTTCCGTTCACAAATCCAGTAAGATCATTATATTCCATGTCCAACGGATTAGCTTGATCAGGACACTGAACATAACAATGAGCAACATGAACAGAGTCATTATTTCTCACTTCGCCATCAATAAAAGGTTCCAAAAACTGAATCACTACTTTGGCAGCATCCTTACCAGCAGCAAAATCTGATTCTTCTTTTCCAGGTTTACGACTCCTTAGCCTTTCAAGACGACTGCTGCGCCTTTCCTGAGGGTGTTCTTCAGAGACACATCCTTCTTTTTCTTTGTGATTACTCAATCTATCCATGTTAGAATCGACTTGAGACACACTTTCATTAAGCGGGGTTTGATATTTCCTATCTACAGACCCTGTACCATTTTCCAAGCTGGAAGGTAAGCATATAGTCAATCTGATATCCCCAGATTGATACGTATTCTCATTCTCCATTGCAGATGCACTTCCATTCAATGATAGTAAGATTCCCAAGAGTGCGTCAATGAGAGCTCCCCAGGAAGCTTCTATTAAGTGCAATTCCAAGTTCTGTTTTGCCCTTTTAGTAGTGATGCCATCTTCTAAATTCTCATCTCGATCTTTTCTTTTGTCAAGGAACTTAAGACGAACATGTTTAGGTTCCAGTTTATCTATACCCCTCGGTGCAAATGGAACTGGTTCTGACTCTTCTATTGTATTTTTAACATGTAAAGCACGAGAATGTGATGGCCAGTGCCTCAAGATCAACTCTGCAACAGAAAGACATGCAACTTCATCGCCAATAGCAATGAGAACTTCCAAAAGCTTCTCCATGCAATTCCCTGCAAACATCACCCAAAAGAATATATTAGTTAATATCATGCTGCTAATTATATGAAACATAATTATGGTTTTCAAGGGGATGGTTAAACATAAGGAAGCATCAGAGAAATAGTACCCAAAAAGTTGCGGATTTCAGGAAATATGAAATACTCAGAACATCTAAAGATGCTTACAATTATTGGGGCTGCAGACAAGCCCTTGCTCAAATGCCCATCGAGAAATGCTAAGTAATCCCATGGAGCACGACAAGGTTCCTAATTGATTCCAAAGAACTGAATCTTTATCATCAATCTCTACAGCTTGGAGATAACAACGCAGTGCACTCTCATAGTGAATAGAACCTTGTTGAAGGAAAACAGTGGCAAGGTTCTTAAGTGCCAAAAATCTGCAGGAAGAAATGCAAGCAAAATCATATGAAGCACACTCTTATAACAACATCAATAGAACATAAGATCATTAATATGGAGATAGTTGATACTTCAAATATGTGATCAAGAAAAAAACATATTTTTACGGCAAGAATGACTGATTGGAACTGCAGATCATGGTGATTGAGAAACAAAATAGTAGAGTTCAAGTTCAAAACCTGAGCTGAAGCAGATGACCATCACTAGCATTACCGTCAACCTGAATAACAAAGGAAATCATGTATAAGAAGATACTCAAATACACAGCGAACCCATTACTGCCTTCAAAAACTATTCATAAAGAAAGTGGTACCTGAGCATTTGATATCATGGGATCCTTAAGAACAGACTCCAGAAGCTCACAAGCCTTGTTGTATTCTTTAGATTGTAACTTGAGAAGGCCCTCATGATAAATTTGGGAAAGATGAAACTCCTAAAGAGACAGTAACATAAGAAAGTTGTCATCATTGCCAATTTGGGGATTTCTTCTAAAATCAACTTCCCAAACAATTGTTCCTACAATACACAATTACACATCTACCAAGTTCATGCGTTCCCAATTAGGGCTTCCTAAACCTTAAATTTGTTCACAAAAAGAAACACACAGCACACATTCATAACCTGTTTGTTTCGTGGGAAAATTAAAACCACTACCAAAAAAACAACTCAGAATGAAAAAAAAAACATAAAGACAGAGGAGCTTACCTGAGCTTCCTTCGTGGGGGCCAAGGGTTCCCACTGATTTTTCGAGTCCGAGTCATTGATAGCTGCAATTGAGAACTGAAAAAAGAAGGCACACAAATTCAGACAAAATCAAGCAACACATTCTCGAAAACATCTTCAATTTGACTCAAAAATCATCGTGTACCATCGGAATTAGGTTTCGAAGAACCTGCCCAGAACCAGCAGCTTTGTTCTCTCTTGTCACTGCCTTCGTGTTCGTCTCTGATTTAGGCGGGGACGAACCTAATTTCTTTTTTCCTTTTTTTATATATACTCGGCCACTATATCCAAAGTAATTAAATTATAATTACGTAAAGACAAAAATAACCTTCTCTTTCGGTGGTAATCACATTCCAGTCAGTTTTTGGTTTCATCATCTGTCTTCTCAGTCTGATTTACGCCGCCGGAAGCAGCAACAAACGACACCGTATTGGCCGGAGACCTACACAACAGTCTCTTTCATCACAACAGGTACATCGAGTTTTGTGGTAATGTTTTAATTAATTCTAGTCGTTGAAGTTAAACCTCGTTTTATTTCCAACATTTATGGGAGATTTTGAGGAGAAACCGGTTTTTGATCGGTAAGTTGGTGAATTTATCCGACAGATATGTACAGGAGATTCATATTCATCTGGGTTTTTGATGGATTTGATTAATTATCATATCAGAACGAACAGCAGGATATTGTTTTTTTTATCACAAATGAATCCATTTTTATTTTCTATTTTCTGATTGATTCGTTGATAGGTATTCTTGTATTTGCATGTTTTAGCATTCAGTTTGTCTCATTTGAGTTTATGATTGTCACGTGAATTGGACTGATGGAGTGTATTGTGCTTGAATGTTGTTCAGAGATCACATCATTTGAAGACACTATAAGTAAAGTTGGTGCATTGCTCTTGTGGGTTTCTTTTGGATTGAGAAGTAGGGGAAGAATTGAATTTTTTCGTGGAACCATGATGTGTATTTGTACACGACATCTGTTGATGTTAGTCTGCATTGTGTGTATCGCTGTTTGCGGAGTACCCTCTGGTCTTGGGTACCGACAGTCTTGACTTGCTTCACAACCAGGTTTTGTTCATTCTTCTTTAGCTTTGAACTTGTTTTGCACGTTATTGGACAACTATAACTTAGAGGTTTGACTTTACTCAGGATGGAATGTATGTTATTGTGAATGTTGAACCTGAGGGGATTATTGCAATACCAAACATACAGGAGAGGGAACACGTCATTTTTAATATAGGTAACTTGATTCGTATAGCTATCATGATATGAGTTACCAAAATTTCTTATCTTTGTAGGCAGCCTTATTAGTTTCCTTCACACATAATTTACATCTATTGTATCTATTCATCTTGCCTTAGTTGCATTGATCAATATGCTGTCACATTTTTTGAGTAATTATAAGCGATGCATGGCTGAGATCACATTATTTGACTAATACATGCATCATGCGCTCTAAACATCTCATCTGTTCCCCCTGAAAATTGAAATTTGAGATTCCCCCCTACTATCTAAAACTTTGCATTATTGTCCCTCTACTTCAACAATTTTTCCCTTGCTATTTGTCGTGGATCAGTCCCTGGTTAATTGTTGTTTGCATCGCATCTCTTTATTTACTTGTTTGTTTTAAGAATGCATTTGCTTTTGTACAAAATCTTTTTCCAATTAGCTTCTGAAGTGTTAAATGCCTAGAAACATTGTAACAATATTTCTTCTACAGTCTAATTTTAGTCGTAATATGTAAACGTTTTGTGCAAATGGTTGAGGAACTACACTTTGTTTATTTTTCCATTACATCCCATTATGTGTTTCATCTCAACGTAGTATACTAATTGTCTTCTTTTTTTCCATGACAGTTTGTGATGAACTATTTATAGGCATCCCACACAAAGCTTGGTGGGTTGTCCTCTTGGTACTTGTGTGTTTGATATCCGCATTTACCATTCTGAAGTTTTTGCTACCGAATAATCAAAAGGTCTCAGACAGTTGATTGATCCCAATAGTGTAGGTTTCTTGTTTCCCCTTCAAATTGTAGTTTAAAGCCACATGCCTTGTGCAGAATGTTGTTATTTTTCCCAAGTTGTTTATGCTTGTGATTTCACTTAGTGCAGGCAACCTGCTCAAGGCACGGTGAAGAATATTAGGGTATGGCCTCGCTTAGTTTCTACACAGTAGAATACTGATGCTCGATCATGTCATGATCCGGTTTTAGATGCTTGAGTGTTGGTAAATTTGTACATGTTTTGATGAGAATAATTGTTAAGGATCCTACATTGATCTAGTAACTAAGTGATAAACATCCACGTGCCAGATTTGTGATATAGACGAACTATATGTGTTTACAGTAGTTGCATTTTAATTATATGTTTCCGTAAGGTCATCGTGTAATATGAAAATCAGCGTTTTCTTTATATAACTAGGAATGGCCTATCTTCTGTGTTTCTTCAAAAAAATTCATTCCTTCAATGACTTCCCCATTTTTTCATATAAAATCAGCCACTTCAATATCATTTTTCATACACTAAAACAATTTCTTCCAATTCGTCTTTATCCATTATTTTCTAGCACCAGATTCACTAATCAACCTCTAATTTTCCTATCAATAAAATATTGACAATCCCGATGATTTCCATCTATTTTTTTTTTGAATTATTTACAAGTTCTTAAT
>JAYMTO010000267.1:0-13835 GCA_036898065.1 California macrophylla | reverse complement strand
AGGTTTGAGGTGTTTTTTCATCCCTAGTATATCCAAAAGATCTTCGGAGACTATATATTTGGATATCTTACGTACATCATTGACCTTATTCGAAAGATCCTCGTACAATGAAGTTAGACACCCTATTTTGCCTATATGTATGTCTATAAGGCAATGTGTGGCGTACTGCATGATGCATGCATGACATGCTCCCGAAAAACATGCATGTTCCTGAATAGCATAACCTCCACGAGGCCCAACCTCTTAGTAAAGATATGTTTGGTCCCGTCCGTGACAATAACTACCCCAATTGATTCTAGGCTACCCATCATAGACTGTATCTCCCTTCAGTTAAGAATAAAACTCCATCCATATTTACTTATATCATTCTTGGGTCTGATATGTTCCATAATACTGGTCATGTTACTTGTGTGAGTCGGTGAGTTGGCCTCTCCCCTATCCTGAACGAGAGAAGAATGCAAATCATTTTAATTTGTTTATAGTGAAGAAATTTATTTTTGCTAAATGTTAATGTGCTAGAGATGTTAATGTGACAGCTTGCATCGTTCCATAAGTGGTTGATGATTTTTGAAGTTGTTGCGAAGAATGTTACTTCCCCAGCCACAACACATACAATAGTACTTAGGCTAAATTACTTATGCACAATGTGCTTAGGACAACCTGACTTGACGCCCACTTCACCAACCAATTACACATTGAGAAACATCAACCATTTCCAAAGTAATAACATCATAAGTTAACAATCCAAACATTATCATCATTATCACCAAACTCAAATGTATCCACAACTCTCTCTTGTGGTCTCTGTATCATATGATTTAACCCAAAACAAAAACAAAAAGTGAAAACGAAGAATCAGTTCCTTCTCTGATATTCTTTTTAGTGAGAACTAATATCAAACACATCATGACATAAGAAAGAAACTACATACCAATTGTTATGCATATTTTACAAAGTCAAGTAAAGACGATCTCAGCTCATATACTCAACTGAGCATATGCAGCAAGGCATTTTCTTTAACATAAACCGTAAAAGAAGAAAATGACTGAGGCCATGAGATTCTAAGAGGATCGGAGGTTCCTCTCAGCGCAAACGAAACAGGAGATTCCAACCTTGGTAATAAAAGTAAAAGGCTGAAGTTTTGCAGCTGACATGATCACTCCCATCCAACCTTCTCCCGCCTCCCCGCTTCAATATGATATATTCGAACCAACAGAAACCTTTAAGTGTAGCAGCAAAAAAGACATACATGCACTCGAAAAAGAGGGAGGTAAATTGAAAAGAAAAAGTCTGGTTTTGCTAGATCAGAGAGAAGGGACTGATGAAGACCCGACATTTGCTGGATCATGCCAAGCATTATTGACAGTGGTTGAATTCCAATATAGTGAAGGATCTGAAAACCCAACTTGGCTTATTTCATTAGTAATCTGGCATGGAACATCATTCCAATCCTGCAGCCTGTTCTCACCTCCTTCCACTTTCATTTTCATGACACTCGCAACTTCCCCGTTACCTTGTTGCTGCATCTGCAACTGGTTTTGAAAGGGTGGTAGGGTCGGAAAATGACTAGTCACTTGATGGGGTTGTTTTAGAGGTCCACTACCATTAAGGAGCAAGGAGGCCATGGTTGGAGAAGATGAACTAACAATGGAATTATAGCTAGAAAGAAGTGAATTCGAAGTACTGACCACATCTTGGAATATAATTTGCTTGGCAGAACCGAAACCAGAAGAGAAGGGTGGTGTTCCTCCAAGCCCATTCAAATGATCAAACCCGGAAAGGGTGTCAACAGTTGAAACGGGTGTTAAGTTGAACCTAGGAGGAGGAAACTGAAGATTATTCATCTCTGAAGGGTTAGTGGGTATGCCATAAAACAAAGGATTGTTGATATGGTTAAAGGTTGAGGAAGAGGACATATCCATGATTTGGGGTTGAGCTGCAGGATGAGGGTCTGTGGCAACACTAACACTACTCGAGGCTGAAGAAGAAGCTCCATCAATATTAGCTCCGGAGCAGGAAGGCCTCTTGACACGCTTGTTACTCCTCCTGCAGCCACCGCCCACAGGGACGTTCCTCAAGGTTCCTCCTCTGGTCCAGTACCGCTTACAGGCCTTGCAGAAGTGCCTAGGCTGTGATAAGCTATAATTGTTGTAGTAACAAAACTTGGTGTTGGATGACTCACAGCGAGGACACTTGAGCACTGCCCATTGCTGCTGTTGATCATGATTAAAGGATGCTGGTTCCTCCATAATACCACTTCTTGAAGCCATCAATCCTCGCACGCCTATCTGCTTCTGCATCAATAAAAGATAATGGGAAACAGGAGAAAAGAGGGAAAGAAAAAAAAGAGAGGAGAAATCAAAAGCTGGCGTATTAGTGTAAAATAACAACACATGATAGATATTCTCTTCCAAAAGCAAAGAAACAAAACAAATGGGGTCATGTTTTGTCTAATAATTGACACTTGACAGAGAAGAGAAGGGGAGAGAAGAGGAAGGAGGATCTGTACCAGCCATTCGTTAGTGCACATAGTTGCACAAGTGACGATGACAACCATTTTCTCTGAGTTGCACAGACATTTCCTCTTTGCATGGATATATTCTCCAAAACAAATAGTAACCAGACAAAGAGTAGGTAGGGACGTGCGTGAGAGTCCTGGTCCATGCATGGGTTGAGGCATGTAATTCTGTACGCTGACCAATTTGTAGAGAGAGAGATTCTGAGAACACTGTAGCAATTAGCATAACAAGAGAGAATTGTGTAAGTTGTTTATGTAACCTCACGTGATTAGATCAGTTTTAACAGAGATTAAAAAAAACAATGCAAAGAATATTACACACGACAGGCATTCAAAATCCAAGAAGAAGAGGACAAAGTAAATGAGCGAGGTAAAGTTAAAGTAGCATTCTAACACATGATTTATACTGTTCTGAGCCTAAAATACTGAGCTGAGAAATTTGTACGCTGCTATTTGGAGCTTTTATTTAATAGTTTGATCTACTTTTGCATGTTGAAACAGATTTAATTTGTTGAAATAGAATCAGTAAATACCATTACCAAACCTGTTAGCGAACAGCCTCATTACTGTGCAGTTCATTGCCTGTATAAGCTAATTTTTCCTTGTCCATAAGACATAGGCTCCCATCTGCTCTTCCTTTGGGAATCCTGGAGGAAAAAAGCAGCCTAAACAAAACGTGTGATAAATTGGTTTATCTGTATTACCTGTCTGTCCAAAAATAACATAAAATACCATTCCATATCACCTGTCTGTCCAAAAGAGCTCAAAATATTCCAATTCACTGAAATACCATTTCACATCATCTGGTGTTGCAGATGATTCAGATATATAAAAAATGGTAATAATCACACACACAAAAATAAACTATGGATTCTCACTATTTAAAGCCAGCCACTGGATATACATTAAGTTACAGGATATCCATACAGTCATTCAACTAGAAACCAAGCCACGGGGTCATAAGCAGAAGTTTGTTACAATATAATTTTTAAGGTTTGAGTAGCAAAATACAAATTTCCAGTTTGTAGTTTGTACATATACGAGTGCAGGTGAGATAATTGCATGCCCCCACTCTTTTGAGCTGGGGGCGAATATAGTAATACATTTTAACATAATCTCCAATCAAATGGTGGTTGAACTTAAACTGAATTGCAAGTATAATCTGTACTAGAAGAATGGCAGCTATATTTTGCACTATAATAAAGAAGTTTCTTGACATTGGGTCGTTATCAATTGCTATACACCCTCCAAAGCTGTACTTTCACGCAATATTGAGATTTCCTGCAAAAGGAACAAACGGCTGATGTCAAACCAAGCAGAAACTAAATGATATATGGCCAAGGAAAATCACCATCATTGTGGTGTTTCAGACGGATCTACGCAACTGGATTATAACACAAAATGACAAGTGGGTTTTGAAGCCACATGATTAGATGGCACGAGAAGAGTTTCACTATATTAAGTTCGTGATAATGAATCTCGCCAAAACTATAGATTAGACTGCAGCTGCAAGGTGAGAGCACATAACCAAGTCAAGTAGATCAATCAACTGGCTAGTTGATCAAATTGTAACATTGGATATTTGGAAGAGGAGGAGCACAGCAAGATATATTTTCATAACACTGCACTCACAACGCACATGCACCTACATATATCTAATTGTTGTTAACCTATGTGCCATTGTAACAAACAACATTCATCTTTCATAGAATTAGAATGAGCTAATAACCATAAAAAATTAACATAAAACTTGCCTTCAATTTTGCAGTTTCTGAGAAGATGCATCTTGATGTGATGGCACGCCCATGTTCGAATAACCATCCAACCTCACTGCAAGTTTCTCCATCTCCAGTTTCCTTTAGAGAGCACCATAGTTGTCTGGGAAGCAATACAAGATTACTTTCATCTCTAGTCAACTTACGGGTGCCAGCATCTAAAACCTCTTCCAAGTTCTGGACATCACCAACACAAATGCATCATGCGGTAGAACTGCGTCAGGATCTTACATACATGCCGTAAAATTGGTTACTGATTCACGTATTATGGAAGAATTGCATACAGACACATTCCTTCTTGGTTCTATTAATTTAATGAGATAATGTTGTTTGGTAGCTATTTTAAGTAATACATCTGCTACTAACTAATCCAAATATCCAATTTTTTTTCCAACAGGCCATTCCATAGTTGTAATTTCCACATTTGCAAACATATTTTTTATTTCAAAATTGTTGACTTATTAGGCACCACATCTAGTTTAAGTGTGTTCGGTAAGTAAAAGTAACAAGGAAGTTAAAGTGACTGGAAGAGGGATATAATCGTCAGTTTTAGAACGACCAAGAACATATTTGTCATTTGAAAACAACATAGAACAATTCACATATGATATAAGGGTCAATCCTCTATTGATAGAGGTTGACCATCGACTTGTAATTATTTTATCAGCTATTCTATGGGTCATTTGTATGTACTAAGATCTGTAATGGTCAACCGTTTCTTGAAAAAAGTCAAAATTTCCTTTGAAAGGTCGATCTTTCCTCACATAAGGTCAACTACACAATGATGGACCTTTACCATCTTATGGACTGATGTTCAATCATCTTCTTCACACAAAATTTCACTGTGACGTTTTCGTGTCTCTTGTTTCTATGAAACAAGGAAGAAAAAACATGTGGACGCTGTTCTCTTCCAATAAGAAAAGATTGACGGGGAATTTCCACCACTTCCAGAGATCACCCCCAACAACAACAAACCTCTACAACAGTTTGAAGTGATTGCCAAGTGTTGCCTAACAAGTCCTAACAGATTATAATAGCAAAAACAAACTAGAAAAATGGTACAATCAAACAATCACTTTCAAGGACTGATACAATCCACAGCACTAGCAGATAAAAACTGAACAGAACAAAACAGAAAGAGAATCAATTAGGGAAAATCAAGACTCACAGTGGCAGAGTCACGGAAGCTAGCAACAGCAGCAGTGCCTTGCCACTTCCCAACAACTTCTGAAGCATCCATGGCAGCTGTAGAAGCAAATGCAGCATCACGAATAGCACACCCACCCAACTGATCCCCATTTCTGAAAGGTCCATACCACTGCTCTCTAAAAACTCTAACACTCTCCAAAACCATCTTTGCCCCGTCCACACGAACAGTCTGAACAACCCTAACCCGGGACTCCCTGTCCCCGGGATTGATCAAGCAATGCTCCAACTCCAACTTCTTCATACCCAGATGGACAATCGGCCATACGGCTACATAGCACCCACTGGACTCATACCCAAAACCCAACACTCCATTGTTAACAGACCCAATGTTCCTCTCATCGATTGTGTGGCGGGTCGCAGCATCTGCTTCGCACCCCACTGTGGGCAGTAACTTGATGGATTTATACATGAGAGAGGTCTCTTCTGGGTCGGCGAGAGTCGGGCACTGGGTCTGCCAATCGAAGACTTTGACCTCCCACTCTCTGAACGCTTCGGGCACGACATTTTCGGGAAGCTCAATTGGGTTTCCTTGGACGGTGAAGTCGGCTCCATGGCCGTCCCATTCTCCGGAAATGTTCCTCGCAAACTCCGACCATGCTGGATAAGACAAGAACATGTGAACCCAAAAGCATCAAAATAATTCGGCAAACTTTGACCTTGTGCGAAATGGGTATTGAGTTAGGAGAGAAGATACTTACTGGTGGATATGGCTGGTGAGGGATTGGAGGTCTGGGCCTCGACTTGAGAGGGGTGGGTTCTGGGCAGTGCTGCTGAAAAGGAGGTAGAGATTTTGGTGGTGGAGGGAAGGTTGGTGAATTTGGAGGAAACGAGTTGGGATTGGAGCTTAAGGAGTGGGAATGATGGTCTGTTATGGGAGATGATTATGCCGTTGCCTGCTAGCGTCGCCATTGACGCTCTCTCTATCTCTTATCCTTGGCAGCTGAGGTGTGGGAGAGAGAGAATATTCCACTCCACTTTTGCAATTTGGGCCTGGCTACTCTTTTATTTCGATCTCCAATCTCAATACTTAATCGAAAACATTAAAAAATTATGATTCCAATCCAATCCAATCCAATCGAATCAGGTGACATAATTACTTTTGAGATGATAGAATTTTGTTGGCGTTGTAGCAGTAGCAGTAGCTCCCTTGAACAAAGTAGCAGTAGCTCCCTTGAACAAAGTAGCATTGCTTAGGAGAAAAGTGTCCCAACAAAACCAATCTTCAAGACTCAGTATAAAGCTTCTCAAGTAAACAACTTGACTGGAAAGCACCACAAACAAACAAGCAAAGCCAATCCAATACTTATATAATAAACCCTCACTCTTTATCACCAAAACCATCTCTTCCCTCACCATGGCCCTCACCTCATTTCCCAACATGCCTCTTCTCATCACCTTGTCCGCCTCCTTCCTCCTCTGCTCGGCCCTTGCCCATGACTTCTCCATTGTGGGTTACTCCCAAGAGCACTTGACTTCCATGGACAAGCTCGTGGAGCTCTTTGAATCGTGGATGTCAAAGCATGGTAAGATCTATGACACCATTGAGGAGAAGCTCCACCGGTTTGAGATCTTCAGAGACAACTTGAAGCACATTGATGAGAGGAACAAGGAGGCCTCCAGCTACTGGCTCGGGCTCAACGAGTTCGCCGATTTGAGCCATCAAGAGTTCAAGAGCAATTACTTGGGCTTGAAGAAACCCCAACTCCCCAAAAGGAGAGAGGAAGATTTCACTTACAGAGATGTTGTGGATTTGCCCAAGTCTGTGGATTGGAGGAAGAAAGGAGCAGTCACTCCCGTCAAGAACCAAGGTTCTTGTGGTAGTTGCTGGGCATTTTCAACCGTTGCAGCTGTGGAGGGCATAAACCAGATAGTGAGCGGAAACTTGACGTCACTGGCAGAGCAGGAGCTGATAGACTGTGACACGAGCTTCAACAGCGGCTGCAATGGAGGCCTCATGGACTACGCATTCCAATTCATCATGGCCAATGGCGGGCTTCACAAGGAGGAAGACTACCCTTATCTCATGGAAGAAGGCACTTGCGAGGAGAAGAAGGTAATCACCATGCTGCAGTAACATTGTCGTCTTAGCAACAACGTGCCCTAATATATGTAACTCGATTTTAAAAGTTTACATTGTTGACTATGTTCAGGAAGAAGTTGAAGTAGTGACCATCAACGGGTACCATGACGTGCCGGAAAACAATGAGCAGAGCCTGCTCAAGGCACTGGCCAACCAGCCACTTAGTGTAGCCATTGATGCTTCCGGAAGAGATTTCCAATTCTACAGCGGGGTAAGCAATAAGCATAGCTACTTAATATATACGCTACTTAAATCAGATTCAAGTCACAAAAACAATATTGATATTGGTGACAACAGGGAGTATACAATGGACATTGTGGAACAGAGTTGGATCATGGAGTGGCAGCAGTGGGATATGGGACACAGAAAGGTGAAGACTACATAATAGTGAAGAACTCATGGGGCACCAAATGGGGGGAGAAAGGGTACATAAGGCTCAAGAGGAGCACTGGCAAGCCACAAGGCATGTGTGGAATTAACAAGATGGCTTCTTACCCTACCAAAACCAAATAATCTCAATTCTTCACTTTTTTCTTTCTAGTTTCTACCATTTCCTTGTTGTCATTCGAGGAATGCCTATGAGATCTGTTTGTCATCCTCCCATCAATAAAATTGCTATTGAATTTGAATTACTATAATTGTGCAAAAGTCAAATAAACCATCTAACATGAGAAGAGGGACAACGTTTACATATGGTGCATTGAATACCCCTTTTCTTGGAACGGCGCTTAAGCCAAAACTTCATTGTATTTGAAGACACAATCATAAAGCCGTCCTCCTAGGAACTGAGCAACCTCCGGATGTTTCACCTGTAGTCAGAGGAGGGTCAGAAAACTAATGAAGGATCATTCTCAAATCCTGAAGAAAATTCAAGCAGGACATTACCATCCCAATCTTTAGAGAGTCGCACTTAAATTGAGCGTAAAGGTTTGTTTCGATTCCACGACCCTGTCAAAAGCGTGCAGTTTATATCATCCATAATACTGATGAGTGCAATAACGTCCAACTGTTGCAATGAATTGCTAACCACTTACCATCCCTTCCAAGACAACTAAGTCTGCATCACTTGCAAGGTAAGCAAGCTCTTCTGCTACCCTTGTTAGATCAATAACCTGTGAGGAATTCAGAACAAAAGGATGGTGTCACAAAATTACAGCTTCCAATATCCAATTATAGAAAATCATTATGTGAACTAAGAATTGTATCATAATTATCTTACTGGCAAATCATTTCCAGAGTTGGCAATGAAAAGATTTGTAGTGTCCACACCGGCAAGCCTCCCTCCTTCATCCTTCAACTGATAAGTTGCAACTTATGTTAAAATTGAGTACCAGTAAACAATCTAAAACAATCAGGTAAAAATCATTTCTTTTCTCTCGCCTTTGATATGATTTCAATCAATTCTGTGTAAGTTACGTCATTGATGGAAGGCAAGTCATTTGCTGCCAATACAACCTGCATTCAGATAAAATATTTTAATTTTCAATAGCCTCATTTAACATGAAATAATGTCTCAACATAAAATCAAATTCATGTTTGAAATGAAAAATATGTTAGCAATGTACAAAACTTTGGAAAGGAAAGATAGAACTATTGGGACAAATATAATTGAATTTCTGTATACTGATTCACTCTCTCTTTACTTTTGCAGCAATCGAGCACTTAGATACAGGTATAAACAAGAACGCAGAAATTCTCATTTCTAGACAACTATAAAAAAGTTATTATAAAATAATTATGATATACAATTAACTTTTCATTAGCACATTATAAAAAGCACGTAAAGCCATGTCAATATCATTTGCAATCTTCAGTGCTGATCTTTTTTCCTATTCCTTATTTCTGGTGATTTCACAGTAAGCACTGTTCAAGGATTCACATAAGACAAGCCATTATTTCTCATCATAATTTACACACTACATAAATTATGACCTCTTAATGCAAAAGTCAGCTGCACAGTATGAAACAGAATCTAAAATCAAACCTGAGTTCCACGTCGAAGTAACTCTCTAGCAAATGGCAAAACGCCCAAAATAATATCTGCCCCAGAATTATCAACAAAAATGACAGCCTGTCATGACACATAAAAAAGGTCATTAGAACATGAGGTGCATTATTAGGATCTTCATTCATAGATTTCTGATCAAGGAGATGGTAGATCCCTATAAACAATGAAGTTGCTTCATATTTGTACAATGAATTACATGATAAACTTGCCTTTTTCCAACATTTCTTGTTCCATTTCAATTTGAATGTGTCCAAGTCATCAATGACCCATGGTCGAGGGACAATATTTTGACAACTAGCAAGAAATGACATTCCGTCCTTTGAGAACACCTCAGCAAGCTTCAAGAAATGAAAAAGAAAATAGATAGTACACGTTAAAAAGTAAGTGCTGCGGAAACATATTGCTTGTCATTAAGGAGTATTCATGTTCCAAAAGAACAAAATATTTGAATTTATTTTCTCAAATCAAACAGGCTACAATTTTGTAGGTATCCAAAATACTATTTCTATTTTCATTTCTAAAGAAAGAAATGCACTTTTTTGTGAAGCTAAAGATTGCATCAACGATAAACAGGACACTTGAGATAACAAGACCATGACTAAAGAATATGGGTTGCTAAAATCAGGACATAAAAAGAGCATGGACGGTTTGAAAGAAAACTGCACGACTATCTATCTTTTAGTAAAGAATATTGTCTGTGTCATAGAGATTTAGGATTCATGTTAACTGACCCCACGTAGTTTGGGATGTAATGTAAAGATTGTTTTATTTTACTGTAAGATATGACAAATTGATAACTGCAATCCATAGTATATGATGAGTTTATCATAGATATAGATACATTGATAAGACAGCAAATATTAAAAAGTTTAAAAAAATATCAACCTACCTGGGCAGAACCAAGATCAAAAATGTTTCCAGCAAATATCCCCTTAACCAAGGTCTCTATACGCTTGGTTTCATCTTCAATAGCATCATTAAGACGAACTACATCTTTGAACAATGAAATAGCCTTTGCATTCTCTTCATCCTGCATATTGGTACAGAGAGAAAAAGAAGAAATATCAGTTTCTCCTTCCCCAGCATGATAAGCCAAAAATTCTTAAGGATCTCATGCACAGACACTTCTTGCACACTTTATGTTTAGGCTAAATTACTCAGATAAAACTATACATGTGGAGACACACTAACCAATGTTCCAATATGCTAAAAAAAGGACACCAATATATTTTCTGCTATGCTCTGTGCTTTTTTCCTGATAGGCCATAGCTGCAAGTATGAGGATTGTAATCAGTGACCTCATACTTACTAAATGAGGCCCCTGCCACCTCTCCAAGTTAAAGGTGCATAAAAGTGCATACATGCACAAGCACAACGCCCTTGCAATTAATTTTAGCATTAACTTATTGATAATGTCACGTGGTACTAAAAAGAGCCTACAAATATCAGTTCTTCCCAACTTTATCATTTTGACTATCATTGTGGGGTTACAATATGCTTCCATTAGACCCAGTGGAGGACAAATTCGGGATTTAGCATCTGAAACACTACAGAAAAATTAACGCTTACCTTGACTTTTTTGAATATATCTATAAATCCCAATTCCCTGAGGATTTGCTCCCTGAGTCTGCATAGAAGCTAGAGCACCAGAAGAATGCCCAAGAGGAAACAAAAAAAATAATCAGATTCCATTTTGTAAAATGCTGAATTGATGCATATGTGCATCTGAATATAGGCTTACAATGCAATCAGGTGGTCCACCATGACTTTCAGGGTCTTTTTGAAAGTCCTCGAGTAATGCAGCATACCTGCACAAACAAGAAACAAAATGTAATGACTACTTCTTATGAAAAATTACAGGAAATACTGGACCTCAGATAATAGATTCGTTGAGGCAAAAAGTTATCCACATGAACAACAGAAAATCATGTCTTAAGATGCACCAATATATTTTAACTAATATGAAACTTCCTAGTATCGACAATCTACTTTTATAAATAGAACATACTGAGATTATTCACGACCATATTCAGTATAATTATTAGACTGCATGAAAATTATCAAGCTGCTAAAATAACAGCTGATAAGTAGACAGTATATCTATGCATACTAATGAACACTTTATCAACCCACATCAATTTACAGAACTTTCTACAATTAGTTTTGATGGATAAGTCGACAGTCCCAATTTAGTTTTTGTGACATTTTACAGTTCAAGGTGGCTTCATGAAATCGACATATTCCACAGGGTTGTAAATGTATTTTTCTTTAAAGCAAATATATATTATATGTTAAAACAAGAGTTGGATTGTGCAATAAGACAGGTTACAGAAGTATGAATAGTAATACCTTTGAGCAAATTTCTCAGCTCTTACAGGAGCATCAGGAACGGTAGTATCACTCTCCGCTCGTTTCCTGCATCAAGTCAACAGTAACTCATGAATTTCTTGGATAACTAAGATTTTGACTTGTTCAATGCAACGGTATAGCCCATTCAAACTGTAAACCATTAAGTACCAATTTTGCAAATCACGCACTTGCATTTGGTCAGGAGGTAGAAAGAGAAATATTGGTAGTTGAACATATGCTTTCCCATGCATCAAAATAAGGTTTGGGATTATGTTACGTGGGCTTAAATTTATAGAAAAACAGGAACTAATGAAGCATATTTTAGAGAACAATATATCTGAGGGAGACAGACAATTGCTAGTGCTATTCCAATGGCACTAAGAGTAAGTAATGAACACTACGGATCACTAAGAGGAAGTAATGAACATATATTGCATTACAATTTAGTAATTGCAATGGTAAGTGGAATAACTAAAGATCAGAATTCTTTAAAAAGCTATATTATAAGTAAAAACTGTCAAGCTTGTAATGGTGATGGGCAGTTGCTTCACATCAATGTCCCACAGAATATGTTCGATGCAATTTTGGAAACTTTTTAACCCTACAAAAAAAGCTTGCATCATGTACTTGGCAAAAATTGAGAAAGTACAGCAGATATCTCCTATTTACTGTCTGGAAAAAAGTTAGAGAAGTCGTGATTCATGGATGACTTAGTACATATAAGACACCTTTCCATCTGGGTTGAATTAAGTGATAGCTTATATAGAGTTCATCAACCATTCAGTTCACCAATGCCAGAATACAAAACAGATTTAGTATTAAATAAATTCTTATGGAAAAGAATTTATTTTTTTGTTGAAGTCCCTTTGTTTCTGTCTGCCAGTAACAACAAGGTGGTATCAGAATGCTTCAATAATTGATCAAATAAGGCTTAAGTGACTAATAAACAAAATCTAAATGATAGCTAGCAGAAGTATCTACTTAGGAGTCAAGACTGCAACTTGGCAAAGTTTAGCATGAAAACTGACGTTAAGATGCCACCATTGGTACGTTGCTATGCCTGGACCAAGTAGCTCCTACATACATGTACCATTTCATTCAACACATATTTTGCAAGCATCAAGCCAAATCCATAGAAAATTGTGAAGAATTAGAACCATAGCCCAAATCGCATCTTGCCCTCCGCTGTAGCAGTCTAAGATCTCCAACAAATCAATAGAAAACACCAAATCGACGATAGCACCAGACCCATAAAAGGGAATAGACAAAAACGCAGGCCCAGAAGCTAAAAACCAGAAATTGAAGAGTAGAAAGGAAAGAATAAAGTTACTTGAAAGAGGGGATGGAATTGAGGAAGAGGTCGAGCCAAGCAATCTCCGTAGCAGTGGCCTTCTTGGGATTGTCGGAGGGAAATCTGTAGGGAATGGTGCAGGCCCTGTAGTTGGATTCGATCGGCGTCATCAGCAACGGGAATGGCACCAATTCTGAAGCGCTCTCCATTTCCAGTGTTGCTCTGTCTCCTCCTCGTTGATGAGTTGGTTGTATCGTTCCCGAGTAATTCTTCAGTGAAGAAGACGATGTGGATTGTGAAGTGAAGAAATTTAGGTGGCGATTGGAGATTGGAGGGAAGTGACAGACAGAGAGATAGTGTGTTTCTTAAGAGAAGATCAAAATCAATCAAGCAATTCCAGTTCCGAAATCTCTATCTGCCCCTTTTCTATTATATTTTCTTTAATCCAATTTAATAATTATCAGATTTTTAAATTAAAAAAATCCATTGGAATGATTGTAAGAAGAAGATAGGGTAATAGTGGAATGCCATTCATTCGTTTTCAATAATGGAATACAAACCAAAGGCATATGCTACATTCCAATAGGATCTTCAATTATACAAAC
>JAYMTO010000266.1:0-13902 GCA_036898065.1 California macrophylla | reverse complement strand
AAATGGATATATTTTTGAAATAAAATTCTAATGTAAATAAAAAGAGAAGTAAATGTCTAAATTGCACTCTCATTACATTGATTTGTCATTTAATGTCGTCTTGTCAATGACTTGTCATTTAATTTTTTGAAAATTTGAGAAATGATATCGATGTTCCTTTTTAGTCTCTCTCGTAACTTTAACAGAATCAACCTTAGATCCATCGAGAATTTTGTCTATGACCTAAAGTTCGTCTAAGTCACGAAGGCTATGGTTGGAGTCTCTGTGCCTTCGCATCTCTCTCATCCAAAAAAGAAGGGCCGAAAAAGATGGAGACCTTTTCATCCTTTGCGTCTCTTTTCTAATGTTTTCAGTTATTGTTTATTTTGTCATTTCACTTATTTTTTAAATCAAAAATATTACAGAATTGCAGTAATATGTATCGTAAAGTTGACTGTTAAAACATGATTTATGCATAATGTTTACCATTGCAACATATTATTACCCATGTAAGAGCAATTTTGTCATTTAAAAGAATAGATGACATGTGATGTGCATGTCATTAAATAATCGATTACGATAAATTGTATCGGATTTTGTTCTATTTTAATGAACAATAATGCAAAAAAAAAAAAGTTGACCCTGATATGTTTCAAAATTCACGGTACATGGAGATGGAATTAAATTATCCCTGTTGAGTTTACTGTTGTTATAAAAGAGATGGGCTGGGTCGGACTTCGGCCATGCATGTGGGCTGGATTGTGTTTGGCTACCAAATAATTGACTACGGTCCAGCCCAAATTCATACAAGGCCTAATCCACTGTAGACAGAGTCAGCCCACAATTGTCGTCCATTCCATCATCATTTGTTACGACAACGTTGACCTCTGTTGGTTTGGTGCTCTCTCTCTCTCATTATTCCAGGCGCGACCAAGGGAAAGAAAACGATCGAATATGGCGGCGGTGAGAGCGGCCGGAGCTCCGACCGGCTTGTTGTTGTCGCGGCCGGTGACTTTCGTGACTGGAAACGCTAAGAAGCTCGAAGAAGTCAAAGCCATTTTGGGCAAATCCATTCCCTTCCAGTCTCTCAAGCTCGACTGTAACTACCTCTCCCTTAATCCTTACCCTCTCATTTGATCTCTATGTTTATTTTGGTTTCTGGGTTTTACGTTTTTCAGTGCCAGAACTTCAAGGAGAGCCTGAAGATATCTCCAAAGAGAAGGCTCGTTTGGCTGCCATTCAGGTAATTTCCCCCCTAATTTGTTCTTGTATAACTCTCATACTTTGATATGTATGTGTATATAGATTGGATAGCTTTGAATGTTAATGTTTTAAATGGAAAGGTGAATGGACCTGTGCTGGTGGAAGATACTTGTCTCTGCTTCAATGCTCTCAAAGGTTTACCAGGTATTTATCATTTAAACGATGTTCCTTTTTCAATTCTTATTAACTCTTGATCTTTGGTTTTAGTTTTAATTTCAATTTCAATGGCAACCCTTTACATTAAGGTTTGATTTTGATTTGTTTGGAACTTTTTTGCAGGGCCTTACATGTAAATTCTGTTACACTCTTGTTATGCTTCTTGTGGTGGTGACCTTCTGATCTCTTTAGTCTTACTCTGTAACATCATTTTTTCAATTGAATTTATGAAAGCATGTGAATTGGTGCTAAAGAGCTGAAGGGAGTGGCTTCAGAGTCTTATTGTTGACTTTGAATTATACAGAAATTTGAAAGCATTGCTGTTTTTATTACTGCCATTAGTGTTTTAGGCTTTCTTTTTCCACTCTCTACCTTGCAATTACCATAATGCCTGACACCTGATGATTGTGCATCATATGGTGATTTCTCAAGCTCATGTCCTTTTGTTTGTTAGAGTATGCTTGAGAGTTGACTATTTTTTCTTGTGATTATTCCTGACATTAAGATATATTAGTTGTTTACAAGTGCAATGAAGGTGCGAGGATTATGCTTAACGTGGTTTATATGCATGTGTCAACTGTTAATAGCTTGGCTGTTCGTGCAAAAGTATAAATGCAAAAGAGGAAATGTAGTGGTAAAACACAAGTGCTACTATATTCAATTAAGAGAATTCTACTCTTTGACGCATTCTAATATTTTTGGTGGCATAACCTATAGCTCTCTGAAGCTCAGTTTTGTTGTGTTAACAAAGTACCATTTGTTCTGGTTGTCCACAAATATGTTATGTTCTATTCAACTGCTGAAACTGTTTATTTTTGTGTGTCATTATCTTATTTGATTCATCAACTCATGCAGCAAGTGGTTTCTGGAGAAGATTGGTCACGAAGGTTGTACATCACATCATTTTCTATCTTCTTTTCTGTACTTGTTGCTCTTTTTTTGTGCCAAATTGGCACACAGGTTTAATTTGTATACATTGTTTTCCCCATCTTTTGTAGGTCTAAACAATATGTTGATGGCATATGAGGATAAATCGGCATATGCTCTATGTGCATTTTCTTTTGCTCTCGGCCCAAATGCTGAACCTATCACATTTCTGGGGAAAACTCCGGTATGCATATGTGGTTGTTATACCTTTTTCCAGCATGCATATCTCATTATTGTTTGCACAATAGCCTCATACAAAAAACGAGATTTGCAACGAGTAAAGCGTGCTTTTCTTCTTCTTGAAGAAATAAGAATGTTACTGTGACAAGTGTCAAGTAATGGCTAGTTTTTAACAGTATCCTTTTCGGGAAATTGTTATTCGTTAGCCCTAGTTGGTTTTGATGATCCAAGATTTTGAGAAAACATCTCTTAAATTGATGGGACGCAGATATAGTTGTTGAATTCGTAAAGGAAATTATTGGTAGTTTTTGCTTCTCTAAGGAGAGAAACAGGTTATTGATATTATGTTTAATAGGGGTGTGTAGAAACCGGTATGGACTGAAAATTTGAACCAAACCTGACCATTTGCTCTGGTCTTCGGTCCTAGTTTTAGGTTTTTTGTTACGGTCCAGTCCGAAGCCGAAAAATGATATTTTAATTACATTACTTTTTATTATGTTATACTTAAAACCTCTAACATCCACTCCTGCTTCACTTCTCAGACGTAGGGATGCATCCACTTTTTGGTTACTTTCTGTATTGATAATGGTGTTTGATACAATTCTATTTTCAAAATTAGGAGAATAATACCATATGCTCTATGATGTTGTCACAAATTTTAGTCCAGTCCAAGACCAAAGTAGAATAGGTCCGGTCTTCGGTCCTGAATTTTGGTTATATTTGGTTTCCGTCCAGGTCTGGTTCCAACTGAATGCACGCCCCTAATTATTGTTTGATATGAATTAATATCTCCTCGTTAATTGACAAATAGGTTCTGTAAAAGTGAGAACGAACTCTGCAGACCGAACATGAAGTTGGCTAGTTGTATAGCACCTAAAATAAACCATGTAGTTCACTTATATGTGTTATCGCTTATCACCAGTATGAAACATGCTGGAGTGAATGGAATGCATCCCATAACCTGCTAGGAAAGTTCTGTGTTACCATCCTAAGAGTCGCAACTATTCTGTCCAAGTAGAATGATGATCAGATTCAGAAATGGTACCAAAACATATTAGGATAAATTTCTTGATAGTTATATCTTATCTGGCTTGTGCTCAACGTTTTAGGGAAAGATAGTTCCTCCAAGAGGTCCTACTGATTTTGGATGGGATCCAGTCTTTCAACCTGACGGTTATGAGCAGACGTAAGAATATCCCTCCTTTGTATTGCTGCTCTCCTATCCCCCGGTTCATAATACCAATCTGATGATTATATTTTTCTTGTAATTTTCATTTTGGCAGTTACGCAGAGATGCCAAAGGAAGAGAAGAACAAGATTTCTCACCGGTCCAGGTCTCTTGCACTGGTAAAAGCCCATTTTGCTGAAGCTGGGTACATTTTCCAGACAGATGCCACTAACTGAGATATGCTTATAAGTCTATTGGCCTAGGTTTTATGTAGTTGAAAGGTTTTCTTTCAAGTATGATGCTTTTATTATATGTAATGAGGAATTCTGGATTTGGTAATATGGAGAAAACTAGAGGTTAGCTAATGAAAATGAAGGAAACAACTTGTTTATGTTATAAATGCTATTGAAATGCAAAACTGCTCCACTTTATAAATAATCATTATCCGAATTTATGCACGATCATGTTTAATGTGTTGTTCTATTATGTCTGGATGGACCATAGAAAGATATTGAGGGTTCTCCTGTCCCTTGAGATTATGTACTTTGTGACTAATGTTAGTAAAAGTGCATTCCATGTAACATTTACATTCATGGATCAAATATTCAAATGTGAACTTTTTTTTATGTAATAAAACATGCATGTTAGTACCTAGCCAAATGTTCTGGTTAGCATCATATCTGGATGACAAGACTACTAATATGTGTGCCAGAAGATATTCCTTTTCAATGTAATCAATGAAAATGGGAATGCAGAGATGACTTGAGAGTGTACTGGCATGCATGGAATCTATGTGATGATTTTGGGAAGATGTTGAAGAATAATATGGAGCAAAGAAGGAAGTTCATGGCATTGGTCTTGGTCTGGCATTCTGTTTCTGTATCTTTTGCTGTTTGATTTTATGCTCAAAAGAGATCAAATAATGACTGATGAGTGTGAGTTGATGAGAGAGCAATTGCAGGAGTTGATGAGTTGATTGTGTGTGGTCAAAAGAGATCTGGCTGAAAATGCATTGCATTGATTACTCACTACTGATATTGGTGTAGGCCAGGAAGTTTGGTGGGAATCAAATCATCTATGTACCTCATGTTCTCATTCTCTGCAACAAAACAACCAGTATTTGAAAACAAGTTACTCATTCTTTTTCAACATCTTCTGACCACAAGCTTTAATGTCTTAGTTCCTGCAGCTTTAGCTTTCTCTTTTGTTGGCATAAACTCTGTCCTATAAAGAGTTGAGTAAGAAGCAAGGCCTTCCAAAAAAGGGTCAACTTCTTCATTATGAGTCTTTTTCCCTTTTGACTCTCCTATATCCTATCCTCCTTACACTTGCTTCCATCTTTTTCATCTATCTCACTACATACATAAATAGCTTTTGTGAACCATTCCACCAAATCATCTCATGTTACTTGTAAGCCAGACCATTTCATGGGTGTCCCTAGAATAACAAGAAAGTGAGCAATGCTTGAGCAAGTTGGTGACGAATATGCTTATATGGAGTGGAGAGTGTAGAGTGTAGTGGTAATTGGTAATACCAAAATGTACTTTAAATATGCTTAAATGAGGGTGAGGGAGGGGGTTCAAATTTCAATTCCCCCAGCTTGTTATGAGGTGACTGACAGCTCCAATTTATGCCAAAACATGTGCCTAACTAGAAACACACACCAATGGACCCATATCTTGCAGGCATTTGCTAAAAAGATTGAACTCCTCCTAACATGGCCCCATATCTCACATGCTAATACACATTCTCTCCTCTTCCTTGAAGGTTTTTGCCTAGGCTCCAATGGCTCGTCATTTGTAATTCGATTCAATGCATTATCAACAGTCACTCAATCAACATCCACATGCGACTTTGCAATATTTCCCTCTGCCAAGGACTTCTCCACCTCTGTCGATTAGTGGGAACCACAACAGACATCATGTTTCTCACATCTAACCCCATCACTTGGGAAGATTGGAGGAGAATCAACACTCATATTATCATCATCCAAAAGGGTGATATTAATTGTCGCGCTTTTCATCATGACCGAGACAGGACTGGTACTAATCATAATCCAAAAGCGTTCAAGGCAATGTCTGGTAGATGCATCATTTGGTTGCCAAAAAGATTTGCCACAGAGAATAAAATAAAAAAGGGTGATGATGGTGTGGATGTTTAATTGCTTTCTTGTCATGTGGACTTGCCGGGTGTGCACATGGAAGAATCACCACAACAAGAGAAGAGAGATGAGTGTATGTATGTATGTATGTATGTATGTATGTATGTATGTATTATCAATAATTAATCATTTCATTTCATATCAGATAATTGCAATTGCACAACCCCAAAAGCAAAACATTGCTGCTTACAATATTGCCAAATGAAAAAGGAAAAGCCAAAAGCTAAAGAAGAGGTACAAAGAACATCAACTGCTATTGCTATTGTATTGTCTGTAAAACAATGATTCTCAATTTCATGACTCAAAGTTGGACATTCACACTAATGCTTGTATGACTCTAGACGAAACAAACTTGAAAGAACTCATAAGATAGTTTAGATCCTAAAAACCCAAGATTGGCCACAGATAGATTCATGATGGTGGGGGTGTTAAAGGAGGTGAAATGAAGGTGGTAAAATGGATTTTAAAAAAAAATGAACAACGCTTCTGTACCTACTCCTATAATGACATTGTTTTTTTTGCAGTTGAAGCAGGCCGAGGTTGACCAATTACAGATACGAAGAGTGGTGTGGATTGTGGAGTGAAGGAATATGATTGGGAATAATGACGTGTAAGGAAAAAATGTGATTTCAAATATGGAGAGGGTGCGGAAGGAAGCAGCAACAGACTGAAGATGGATAGGATACTGCTAGGTTGTGGTAGGAGTAAATGAGGAAGACAAACAAAAGGAAATAAGTAAAAAAAAACTGGCCTTTGCTTGGCCAACTCAATTGACTGAGTAAGGAAGGGGCTAGCATGCCCTGCCCCTGCGGCAGGGGAGAGAACCTGCGTTAGAGGTCATGGAACCAACCATGGAAGCAGACTTGGCACCCAAACTTGAAGCACGAGCATAGCTAGCTGAGGCCCCAACACCTGAAGGAGTGAAGTATGCACCGTTGAGCAACATATCTCCCTCTGATCTCCAGTTCCAGTGCCTCCAACGATGTGTATCCGTGTCTACCCTCTTTGTCACCTGCCAAAGCCATCCCATTGTCAAGAAAACAAGAGATTCAGAATATGGACTTGATTGTATATATAGTAATCAACAGACGAGGCAAGTATCAATCTCATACTATCATACCTCTTTTGCGAAGGGGTTGGCTGGAGCATTGTATCTGTTGCCCTGACTGTTGATGGTGGGATCTGCACTTCCACCAATGGCATACATTTCCCAGTGAGTGTAGTCATTGTTCACCACATGGAAATATCCATGTCTGCATCTAGGCATTCTCTGAATGAGCCCTTTTCCAAAATGGTTGTATGCAATGGTCACCTGCATTTGCTTGTCCTTTGTGTATGAATCACTATGTCCCAACAACATTACCTGCATTTAAGCAAATATCAGACAGAATTACTTTGATTTTTCATGGGAAAGTTAACAAATTAAACTAAACTGTTAAGGAATCATGATGCAAACAAACCTCATTGTGGTGAGTAAAGTGGTTGTTAGAGACAGTGATTGCAGTAGATCCCATGACAGCATCAACAAGACCATCAGCACAATGAGAGAGCGAATTGTGGTCAACCCATACATGGCTTGATGCGAAGATGGAGATGGCATCACCATCAGCCATTGTCCTCCATCCAAAGTGAGTCGGGGAGCTCCTCACCATGGCATTGCCAGTGGGCTTACAGTCATGAATGTGGAGACCATGGATGATGACATTGGTAACAAACTGGATGGTAATGCAGCCTCCATTAGCAATATGGACATTGGCCCCGCGCCCATCAATGGTCTTGAAGCTGTTCATAATCAGCTCCTGCTTCAGTGTGATAACCATGTCGCGCTTGAACACAATCCAGAGAGGCCTCTCCTGGATGACAGCATGGCGGAGAGTACCAGGCCTGGGGTTAACAGGGTCATCGTCGCGGTTGTCAGTGACAACATAGAAGCGTCCATCACGACCACCAATGGCATTTCTGCCAAAACCAATACCACATTCAGCTAGGCGCTTGCGGTTTTTGTGCCAATTGGGGTCACACCTCCAGCAGTCATCAATGGGATTGCCTGTTCCACATGAGAAGTAGCCCAACTTCCTCCTTTCAGTGCTGTTGTGGATGCTCCTGAACAATCAAAACCCATGGTTGTTAATCATATATGTCAAAGAAACTAGTCTACCATAATTCAAGAATCTCGGTTCATAATTACAATCCATCAACATCTTATACAATCAGTAACCACTAAGCCTAAGAGATCCCATAGTAGTTAGAATTATTAGCTATTAACCCTTCTTTTCTTCACAGTCAACTGTTTGAATGAAACTAATTACAGCAAGGAAATCTAATAATTGAATTGTAGTTTTGGTGGGTTCATTTATTTCGAACTAGATGCAGAGACATGAGTGATGTACTTTGTGTCCTTTAGAAACACAAGGGTGTAGCTGTCACATGTTCAACAATCCACCCAAACCACATAATCTTCCTTTGTCATAACTTTATGGGATGTCACATTAGATACTAATTAATCTACAGAGAGCACAAATGTAATATTTTGAAATGACATGTATCTGCAACCAGAGGTCATGACATAGCAAGAAAAAGGAACAATGCATAAAGAAAGAGGAGTTACTTGGTGATATACATCTCAACTCACAGTGCAAGATCACAAAACCCAACTGGCAATAACTTTGGTGGACACTTTTGTTCTATGAACATGCCTCTGCCGACACATGTTCTATTCTTGTTTGACTTTACATACACAATTATAATGCGAAAAATAATGTCTTTCACACAGTAAGGATACGCAAAAATCAGCTGGCATCACTAACACTAACAACTGGCACATTAAACATAATGCACCAGCATAAGCAAAGACAAGAGACACGATAGTGGCAGGGCGTACCATTTTGCTTAAAGGTTAGAGATGGCTTATTTAATAAGTAATAAAGCAGGAAATTTAACATAACTCTAACATATGTTAACCAAAGATTAACCCTTAATCTAATCTCCACCTCACACCTAAGATTTGGATCTCAAAATGAGATAGTATTTATCTTGATCAACTAGACTCAATAGAGAGATGGCATTTTCATAGGTAAAGGACATGATATTCATGAAGAATGTGCAGATGCATATATCCCATAAAGGATGAGGAAAATGACATCTAATGGGTCTTGACTCTTGTGTCCCCACAAGGCCATGTCTCTGACCAATACCATGTGATGGAGCTGTGGGGATGGTTGGTGTGTAACGGTCAAAAAATGCAGCAAATGAGGACGCGGCAGGGGAGTTTTGCGGGAAGTAAATGCCGCAGAAACTAAAGGACAAAAATGGAAACTGAGATTAAAAACTTGGAATCCGAAGATATTGGTACGTTGGTTAGATCCTAATATGAAAAGGGTATTGTGAAATCCCAGAACCAACCGTCCCTACCAATACCAATATCAATATCAATACCATACAGTCCTGTCAATGTAGTGCATTTATACTTACCTAAATTACAGTAATTTCACCATAGGCTTCACAATAAATACCAACTTTTGCATTTAATTTCAGACAACAAGGCTATTAGATTTACTGAACACCCACTAATTTGTCTAACATGTACAATATGTAGACTTAAAAAAATAACATGTACAATGTAGCAAATAATTATGAAGAAAACTGTAATAAAAGTAGTGAGCTACTTACATCTCAACCATAGACACAACCTCCTCTGGGTCAGCTACTGCAGCTTGCTCATTCAATGCCTCAACCTCTTCGGCCCTGAGAGACACACACAGCCCCACCAAAAAGCATGGTACAATTAATTCAAGAGACCCATTATTTTTTTTACCTCTTAAATTCATTATTGCATTATTGATTTTAATAATATTTTGCTTTTTAGATAGACAATGAATTGACATTGTTCTTATTAATTACTCGCCATGAAAATGAACCGGTGAAGATTGGTGAAGCAGACACATTTTGTGTAATTAAAGCACGTTGTGGGGGTATTTAAGGAAATTGATAATGACGACAAGACAATTGTCGGTCAAGCGGAGGTAGTGTGTGCACTGCTCAATAAAAACCGTTAGAATGCTTTTGAGGACTCGTCGTGGTGAAGAGATTGCGTAATGACGAAACTACCCACGAAGATTCTTCATAGCGTAGGTTGCGGAAAGCGAAATTGGTAGATGGAGAGGGTAGTACTGGGAAAATGAGCAGGAAAAAAACTGCCTAACCGGATAAACGATGGAGATCTGGGGATCTGGATCTGAACGGCTATGATTGTTAATATGGTTTGGATAAATAGTACATGGATAGCAATCGGACGGTGTGGGGTGACCTAATTGATAAAACGAACGGCTAGGATTGATTGGAGAACACGAGAGAGAAAGTGTAATTATTGAGAAGAAAAAGTACTGAGTCCGTAGAGGAGACTGACCTCGCAGCCATGGACGAGTTGCTCAAGCTCTGCAGCTTCTGCTCTGTCTCAACGTCTCTGCAAATAAAACAAGAGATAGAGTAAGTAACTGCTGTAAATGCCTGAAACTAGATTTTTGTTCTGTTGTTTTCTAAATTATTAAATACAGAGAGAGAATTTGGAGAAAACTGGGCATTAATGGAGTCGGAATGAACAGTAAATGAGATGAATCAGAAATGGAAAAGAGAATTGAAGACATATGAACGCAAATCTGCAGTTCGTACAAGGGTTCCTCTTCGTTTTTTTGCCAAAACTCACATAATGTAGCTAATTTCTCAGACTGAAAAAAGGAGCTGAAATCGAATCCATAAAGTTCTTAGAAACAGAAACTGAAGTCATGATACTAAGTTTCAACAGAGCCAAAACGAGCATAAATTGCTGAAAAATTCTGCTCGTTACCACCAAATAAACTCCATAATGCAGCTCAATTTTCAAATCCATGACAAAAATACACAAAACAGAGCAAAACCTGCTCCCTGGAGCACCAAAAACCCACAAAACCATGCTCGCAGAAATGGTAGAAACAACAGAGTTTCAACGAGCTCCACAACATCCAAGACAGAGAAACGAAAACAAACCTCATAGCATGGCTCTCGTCCTTGCTCACTCTAGCCATTGCGCCAACAAACAGCAACATCACCACCGCCAAGGACACAACAACAACACCGCCTCTACCAAATCTCGCCATTGTTATGGCTCTACTTTTCTCTCTTCCCTTGGAAGGGCAAGAGAATGCGGAAGCTCTGCGAAGAAGAAATGGCCGTACAAAACAGAGCGAAACGAAAACAGAGCTTTTCTGTGTGTTGTGATGGATTCAGGAGAGTATTGACATGAAACGCTCCTTAAATAGAAGGAACCAAAACACTCCCATTCCCATAGACGCTTCATTAACCAAAAAACACCTCCCGTCTCCTAACGCCGTTAACTAACTAAACCCTACTTTAACCCAACCCGAGTTACCGCCCTCCTCCTCTTTTTAACCGCCACTAACCGCTCAGCTTTAGCTAAAGCGCAACTCGCACGTGCCTACGCTGTCCTCTCACGTGCTATGGATTCCACGTCAGCATCCCCGTTACGGACCCGTACAGAGGCATATGTCACGGCTTCCTGCTGATTTTGCGGTACTGACTGGCTTAATAATTAATTAACCTTTGTTTTATTTATTTAATCATTTTTGGTGAGGCGCTAATCACGGGCTCAAGTGATCGAGCTTCAAAAAGCTCTCCTTACAGCGTTACAGACTGTTATTGTAAACTAAAAATACTAATTAATAAACATCATAAAATCAATAATATTTAGTTTTATTACAAATATTTAGAGCCCTTGTTTGCAATGTCGTGAAAAATCAAAATCGGCTCATCGGGAGCACGATAATGTTCCCATGCAACTACCATCATAGCAACGCCTCACGCGGGTAAGTAATTAACAAGTTGACGTTTTTACCCTCATCATCGGGTACAGAGAGGTCCACGCATGCACCATCATGATCCGTCTCCTTAAATTGCTACAAGTAGCTAGGACCATTGATTGCACGGACCCATATCACATGGATTATTATTCATCACATAACTAACCGCCATCAGGAGCAGTACGTACATAGTTATGAGATCACACGATTTATCCGGTTTTGTTAGCTTGGTTCAGACGCAAGAATGAGATTGAGAAATTCATGGGTTTGTGTTTTGGCACCATGCACTCAATTGCATAGATAGATTATTGTAGGGCAATTTTGGTTTCGTAACCATAAATCTGGTGGGGTATGAGTATAAAATTGACGAAAGTGGTGCAGAGAGCCAAAACCCATGTGGTGTTTGGTGATTGAATGTTGACCAAAGTGAGATCATTCTGAAGAATGTTCTTGATTAGGAAATTGATGCATTAATTCTGCCAGATTAAGGTTGCTTCAATCTGGGTTAATCACCCGGACTCCGCGGCTCCAGCTATCATTCATCTAGTTTTTCTATTAATTAATATAATGGGTTCCACATAATGTTACACTAACTTTCATTCATAAATAGTCATTTTAATATTTTTTTTATTTACGATTGACTTACGAGAAATAACATGGTTTGAAATTGAAAACCCATAAAATTCTTACTTGTAGTACAAATAGGTAGAATTAAGGGGCAAGTGCACATGGGTAATTGGGTAGGATATGTGGGTAAGTGACTTAAAGCCTAGAATAAATTGAAAGTAGGAAGCATATATTCCTATAAATATTAGGAGGACACCAAATAATTTCCTAGGAAGCTTCAAGCTTGACTTTATTGTAAAATTCGGATGCGTTGGTTCACCTATACCACCCAATAAAAAGCATCCCAATGAAAATGAAACATGTACACTATCTACTACTTACAGAAACAGTCAGTTATATGTAGTAACTTGCTAATTTGAGAATTTATCAAGAATGTTTTATTGTATTTGGTATAATTGTAGATATGTAAATTCAAATTGACGATCTCATACTTATTATAAAAAGTTTATGTCACTTCACCATGAACCTTGATCATTGAGAATCGATTTATATAAAGTATCGTGGGAAGAGGGCCATCAATTTCAGATTTATTAGAAAAGGGAAAATGATGATTTTGATCTAAAACCCGTAAATGATATTAATTTAGTTCTTGAAATTTGAATGGACCAATTTGCTACATAAATTAATTAGAATTTGATCATTTTAGTCTTTATAGTCAAATATTTGAAGACACAAAAAATTTCATGTGATTGGACTCAACTTGTGCATAAAACCTAACATATATAAGAGAATGCAATATCTTTAATTATATAATGAAAATGATATATGTTCATTCTTTGATAAGCTTGTGATTTGAGTCCTCATTTGTGTTTGGGCGGAATATAGCAAAATACCGAGCTCTTAATAATATATGGCAAGTTGATGATGTTTTCTGTTTTTTCATTAGATATTATGATATCCAAACTGTGATAATTTGGAAACCCATTCAAATTGCATATGTATTCTCACAGGTCTTGATTTTATTTGGATCACATAGTCTCATGTTTCATCACATGAACTTTTTTTTTGAAAGACATTCACATGAATGTTCAATAATAAAAGTAAAATTAAAACAATAATATTGGTATAGTCTGATCCAAACTCAAGTTGATGAGTATAATTTAAGATATTTATGTACAGTTGTCACTAATTTCAAAAGAGAAAATTAATACTAAAAATATATGAATGAGAAGAAAAATACCAAAAGATAATAGATTCTAACCAAACTCCAATATTATGTTAAAATTCGATCAATCCTAAACCTCAAATTAATAATCAATAAATTTGTTGATTAAAGAGTGACAAGATACAGTCTTTGAATATAGTAATTTGCCACAGTAGTTTCTTCAATGTGTTTTTTCTTGGAGAGTTATTAGGCATGTGTTGAAACTTGAAATAAAAATAAAATAAAATCATGCATCTAAGTAAGCTCTTGATTAACTAAGTAGTGGTCATGTAGAGAAATTCATGTCACTCCCTTTCCCTCGCCAGATAGATTGCAGACTCTAAAGTCTGAGACAACGAGGATAAGTTTGAAATGGAAAGTTAGAAACTATGCTTTTTTTGTACTTCCATTTCTCTTCTCTCTTTTCATTTAATTTTTGGCGAGG